>VZTR01018877.1:70609-89947 GCA_013400775.1 Chaetops frenatus
TTTTTTTTTACAATACACCTGAGCATAACCTGAAACTTCCATTGGAATCAGCAAGACTTACAGTACCTTTTTTTTTCTGCTTGGTAATACAGTGTACAGTGATCATCCAATTTTACTGCCTTTGCCTGGGGACCTCGCAGAACGAATGCTGATGAAATAGTCAATTGATTAGAGACAAGCAGTCTTTCAAAAAGTCCTGAACAGAAGAGCAGCTATTTCCCACTTCTCTCACAAATATCAATTAATATTCTATACCAAGGGTGATATCTAAAGGGAGAATAAAAAGGAAACAGCATGAAAGGAAAACATATTTCTTTAAGCCAAACATAAAATATATTCTACCCTTCTGCTGTTGCCTGTGATGTTTCAAACCGTGTACTAATCCTAACAAACAGCCACCCAGGGGAATTTGCAAAGGAATACCTGCAGGCTCTCTAATGGCACATTCTCATAAGTTGTAGCAAGCAAGAACTGCCAGCCTTTAAACTGCAAAGGCAGTAGTGTCCCTTCTTGTTAGATCCACCCAGGCAAACCCAGGTAACATCAGCCACGATAATTACCAGGGAGGAGTCCATATCCCCAAATCTGAATACGTATTTCTGTTGTCAAATACTTCTGATTCCAAAAGGTTATGTTAAAAAGCTGGCATGGGAGTTCCAAAACAATTAGTTTATGCAGACAAGAAATGGTAAAATATGCAGCTGATTAGATTTCCCAGGCACGCTCCCTGCAGCCCTCATTTTACAGCTGTGAGGTGCAGGGCTGCCAGCTCACTCCCTCCCCTGCCTGCTCAGCCAGCCTTTTTCTCCAGGCACAGCCAGCTCCTCTCACCCTTCTGCAGTCACACATTTGCACACAATATGCTTCTCCCCTTTCCCTCACATGATAAAAAGTCCTTAAAACAGCACATGAGGGATCTGCACAAACATTGTTGTGCTACGTGTGGTAGGTCATGCATTTGTTCAGAAATTTTGGCTCTAAACTTGTACTGCCTGATATTAACATCCTTCAAAGGTTGCATTAAAGTGTCTGCTCCAGAAATTCCATTGAGAATTTGGGAGAAACAGTCTGGATACCTCTTCTGCTTGTGGAACTACACATCACTTAGTGTATCAAAGGTATGAAAGGATTATTTTTCTGTTGGAACCAAGAAATAGCTTCTTTCATTTTCCTGCATGGTACTACATAATTTATTATAGACCAAGCTGTTAAAATCTTTCAGATTCTTTCACTGAGACAGATTTTTAGGTGCTAAAACCTTTGGTTTAGATTACCAATTCTTTAGGGCAGCCATCTGCCATTTCCTATAGGTCTGTAAAGTACTGAAAAATCTCTTTTTCTGTGCATTTCAGTGAGATTACATTCACATGTGATCACATACTTACATAAAGTAAAGAAGCAAAGCAGCAAGTAATGTTTTGTCACTCATGTTTAGTATTAAAAACAGGATATGAGCTGCATCAGTTGCAGTTTATTTTAAGAAGTGTTTACAGGTGTCTATATTAGTATATAAGTGCACACATGTGTTTAGACAGAGATAATGCAAGAAGAAATGGCCTTAAGGTGATCCAGGGGAGGCTCAGCTTGGACAGCAGCAGGAATTTCTCCATGGAAAGGGGGCTCAGGCCTTGGCAGGAGCTGCCCAGGGAGCTTTGCAGTGCCCATCCCTGGAGGTGTCCCAGGAAGGGCTGGAGGTGGCACTGAGAGCTCTGGGCTGGGGACAAGGTGGGCACTGGGCACAGCTTGGGCTCCATGGGCTGGGAGGGATTTTCCAACTCCAGTGATTCTGGGATTCTGGGACTATGATGGAGAGAAATTAATGTAAACTAACCCAAAATTCTTGCAAGGTTTTTCCTTGTCCTGTTTGGTGGATGCATTTGCAGTTCCTGGAGGGCTGGAATTAGAGACTGGAGTGGCCTGTCTTGGGTAGATCCACAGAAGAGAGGAGTCACAGGATTGAAATGTAGGCAGTCACATTACCTGGCCAATTTCATCTCTGCTCCTCTCCAGTCAGCCAAGAAAGAAGGATTCCAGGAGAGGATGATTCTGTCTTCCTCCCTCAGGTAGAGCAGGCAGCTGGTGCAGCTGGGTGTGTAATTTAGCCAGTTGAGCCTAAGACTGAGTTGTATGAATAACCCTCTTTTCCTTCTTCCTTACCTTAATCATCATAAACAAGATCATGACAGCATCACACTATTTCACTACTTAGAGTCAAATAAATTACAGCTGGGAAAGACAAATTACCCTATTAGTTAATCTTCCTGTCTTTCTAGGGTTTTCCCTTAGAATACATTATCCAGCATCCTGTGCAAGAGAGTGAACCCTTCACTGAGGAGGATTCTGTTATTTCCCTTGGGAAGCTGTTCCTCCTTGTACAATTTCTCATTGCAAGGAAGCTTTTGTTGTTGTTTTTCTCTTTGCAGAAGATTAAGAGCAGTCTTGTATCTGTGTATTTATGTGGTTCTCATCAACAACATATCAGTATTACATCTGTAACATACTCAAATTTTCTTTCTCATTTCTGCCTCTAGAAGTGATTGCATATTGGATTCTGCCATAGAAACAGCAGAATGCGTGCTGGCCTTCTTGTTTCTCCAGCATGGCAAGCACAATTCACATTTTTCCCTCAGTGGCTGTTCTGGCCTGTATCTTTACCCTTTACCTCTGCTTAGGGTGTCACCTATTGCCTCATTCATTTTTCGTTCACTAAGGGTCCACTGGACACCTAAAACGAGATTTTTTTTTTTTTTTTTTTTTTATTTTCTTTTTTATTTTTTTTAAGTCATATGTGTAAGAGAAATTGACCTTTCCAAATGGCATATTACCCTCCTACTCATGCTGTAAAAAAGCTGAAGAAAGGTTTCCTTAGAGTATACCAGCCAAATAATATCATGTACATATTCATCTNTTTTTTTTTTTTTTTTACATGCTTTCCTTTAAGTGTAGGAAGATCTGAAAAACTCACCCAAGCCCTCTGACATCTGTTCCCAAAGCAGTCCCTGCCATTTTTGGTGGTGCTGAGGTCCTGTGGGCTCTGTAGTTCAGGCAGCAGCAGCACCATGTGCTGGGGACTTCCCAGGGGGATTTACATCCTCTCCTCACAGAATCCTGAAATCATGGAATTCCTGAGCTGGAAAGGACCCTCAAGTCCAACAGCCTCCTTGTCTCTCTTCTGTGTTTGTCTTTCCTGGCTCTTGGGGTCCTTGGGGACAGAACCTTCTTACACTGTGAGATCAGATCCACACCTTGGGCTTTGTTAAAGGAGAGGACTGCAATTTGATAATAGCTTTCCCATTAATATATTAGTTTTTACATTGACCATAAGGATTCAGATATAATATCATGTATGCCTTTATTTAGCTGTTTGTTGGTATAACAAAATCTGTGCATTTAAGTATGTACTGCATAGTTTATAGAAATAGTAGTAGGGTGAATATACTGTATTATAGGCCTTAGCTGAACACTAGGTGTTAAAATACCTCTATGTAACCAAACAAATGGTGTAAAGTGATTGTGTTGTTTCCCTCAAGTGAACCCTCCAAATGATAACTGTGACACCAACCACAACACCAGAAGACAATTAGTGAATACTGTATTAAATTTAAGGAGTGATGCCATTATGATTTTTGCTTTTTCATCTATCCCTCTCATATCCCTCTTCATATACACTTTTATGCAGCTTTTATGTATCCCTAATGCTTTTAAGCCACATACCTGTAATTCCCTAAACCTGATAAGCAGCTTGGACCCAAAGTTCTGTTCAGCCAAAAGACTGAACATTGGAGTTGGGGGTCAAAACAGCCCAGACACCAAGGTCCCCTCCAGAACACATTCTGTAAACTGAGATAGGCTCGTGCAGGGGGGGAGATTCCTCAGCAGGGGCTTCTCTTGAGCCTCCCATTGGGGAATCTGTGCTGGATGTGCTGATATGCAAATGTGCACAGTTCTATAATTGCACACACAGACCATTGCAGGGGGCCATTCTGCCAGGGCATTCTCCAGGGCTGCATCTCCCCTGGGTGTGATGCACTCCAAGGATCCTTCATAAATACCAAAGTAAAGCCCTTGTTCCCCTCTAACCGTGTTTGGCTTTTATTCCAAGAGCACAGGTTAAGGCATCAGGGGGACACACTAAATCCTTATCACAGGATATGAGACAGCAAGCAGAAATAAAATATATTGACCTGACACACGAGATATCATGCAGATAAACCAGAGTGTAAAAAAAAAAAAACAAACAAAGAAGTTCCTAAAACATCAGAAAAGTTCACAGGAATGTTTGAATAATGTAAGAAACACATGAATGTGCATGTACCTCAGTAATGTAACTGTATAAAAATAACACTCTGTATACATGGGTGTGTCCTTTGGCTGTCCACCAGGAGCACCCCAGTGCTGGACTTTTGTCTCTTATTTTATCCCTTATTAAACTTTACCAAAAATTCTTTATCATGAGCTCCGTTTCTCACAGGCTCCCAGAACTTTGGCAGTGAAGTACCTGTTAATAATAATAAATATACATTCAAATACAGGTGCAGAAGGTAGGGCTGAAGTAACAATGTGATCTGGAAAAGAACCCTTAAACACTCATGCAACATTCCCACAATTTATTTGTGTATGTATTTATATAGCTGCACGAACACCAAAATATGCAATGATATTTTATGTGGGTAATTTACATATGTTAACAAGTTCTGTGGTGCTTTAAACAGACTCCTATTTCATATACATTTTCTTTATTTGGTTAGTGAAACCTCTAATTCATAGATTCTGTGTTTAGAAATGGTCTCATGCAATAATGCAGGATGATAAGGCTTAAAACTATGTCCTTGCACTTAAAAAAAAACGAGCAACAATGAAAAACAAATAAGAATAAGTTCCTCCAGCTTTGAGGCAGTAATAATTTACATGTCAAGAAGTTATGCAGGTTTTTATGAGATTATTGCCGTTTTATTCAATAAAAAATTGTTACCATGACAACAACTGTCATGCTACCTGTGAGATTATAGCAAAGAAGGACAGTGAAGAAAAGGCTTCATTTTGGAAAGAACGCTTATCTGACCTGCTGGGTGCAAACAATGCTTTGTGTGAGCACCCCTGGCTGCAGAGCTTCCAGCAGCCCAACTCCAGAGCCAGCTGAAGGTTGAGAAGCACAGGATCCTCTCAGGAAAACAAAAGAGTTGGTAAATAATGGTGAGGCTTTGTCATGCAGATACTCTCCTAATGCCCCGTCAGGTTGGTAATCAGATCTTCCGAATGAAATGGAGATTTCAGCCTGTCAGGATTTGGGAAGCTGAGGAGAGAAAAGGTAAGCAAGACCAGAAAGGGCAGCAGAAAAGCAAAATGAAAAAAAGAAAAAAAAAAAGAAAACAAACAAAAAAAAATCACCAGAAGTCCCTGGGAAGATGAGAAAACACCGTCCCACCTGATTTCATTATGGTCACATTATTTATTTTTACCAGCCATTACAATCTTTCAACAAAATGGTTGTTCATTGAATATGGATTCATGTAAATTCTTGGCACCAACTATGCATTACCTCCTCTGGAACATTCAAATTAGATTTTTTTTTTTTTATTTTTTTTTTTTCCAGTATGCACATTTCACTGCCACACCAAAAGAATTTGCTTTCCTACTCCCTGTGGCAGCATATGCATTTTTCTTTCTGACTAATGTGCAGAATCTGTACCCTGACTTGCACATAAAAACACAGCCAAAACAACAGAAAAGCACTAGCTGAGCACACACATCTTATTTTTTATGATGGTTTTTAATCTTAGTTTGCCAGCAAACCCAGGCTTTCTCACCTAGCCATATAAAAATAGTCCTGTTGTTAATTGTGTCTCTGATTGCTGGCCTGTTGTAAAGACAGAGCAAAACAATCTGACACTGACAGAGTAAAACAATCAGTAATGGCTAATGGTGAAAGCACATCAGAAGTGCTCATTAATTAAAATCTGTTGAATCTCTGTGCAGTCTATATTTATGGTGGTTAAATCCATATTTAAGGGTCATTAGCATTGCAAAAGTGTACCTGAGGAAAAAAACACACCGAGTTTTTTTTTTTAACAGAACATCTTAAAATTTGCCTTATCTCTCAAGAAAAAACGGGTTTGGTTTACGTGAGACGACTTTAGGCACAGAAACAAAAAAAGAAGCAGTGATTATGTGGGTGGGCCAGATTATATAAAACTGCAATATTATTGAAATTAGGACAACAGTGACTTGGACTACAATAGTGGCTTTCTTATAAAAATGGCACCATTTCAAATTTATGGTCTCTGGCTAAATGAGTTTGTTGTAGCATTGACAAAGAAACAAACACGAACCAAACACAGTCAAAATTAAACACAAACAGAAACCTTAGCAGTTTATTTGCTGAGCAGAACCCAGAATGTTGTTTTCCCAAGAGCATTTACTTAATAAATGCACTTCCTTGCATTCTTACAGCTTTTTCAATGCAAAATTTTTTATCTTTAAAACTTCAAGTGCATTATGCTTGTAAAAAATATTTATGTACACGTAGTTTATAACTGCAGTGTCAGTAATGGAGTCAAATCCTGCTTAAATATTGATAATTCAAAACTCTGGTGTGGAGGTTGCCTAAAAACCAGCCATGGGGGCTGTGAGATCCCTTTTTTTCTGTGTTGTTTTTCACCATCAGGAATCTCTGAGTTCTCCAAACCTTGTGGTGCCCAGGTTCTGTCCCCTGTGGGAGTGGGGCTGGTTGCTCTGTGTGAGCTCTCAGCTCATGGCAGGGGAACCAGAGCAGCACTGACTGAGCATCACCACCTGCAGCTGCAGAGGGGACAGGGTTTGCTCCTAAATATGCTGATTATTGCCAGTGTGAACAGCATAATGTGGTGTGTTTCACACCTGCAGAAAATTTGACTCAAGGCATAAGGAAAAAAAAAATTTAAATTAAAGGTGATAAAATTTAAACTATGCCAAAGCTTAACTAATCTCGGCAGTGGAAGCAATTTCTTTAATTTCTGTTTCATGATCGCTCACATCTTCCCTAAACAATTTTCATCAGGGAGATTGTTGGGAGCAAATTACTGGGTTTGACAGGCCTCAAAAATGTGTGTGATGGTCGGAAATGAAGTGCTGAGTGGCAGACACTGGCTGGGGAAGAAATTGATTTTTGGAGGCAGAAGAGTATTTCAGTTGTCCATTCCCTTCATTAATTTTATTAGGTGAGATTATAATCACACTTCAAGTGACCTGTAAGGGAAAGAAAAAGAAGATTATGCCTTTCCCCCTGCCTTTTGTGTACTTTAACTGGAAATACTAACACACATATTGCCCATGGGTTTTTAATACATTTATAAACTTCAGTGGAACTTGCGGTCTCAATAAGTGGTTGAATTATTTTATATCACAAGAAAAAAACCCTTGGTAGATGAGCATCAGGATTGAAAGCAATGTTAGACACTGATTAACTCCTTTTATTAGGGTGTATTCAACTTTAGTATCTAATGAACACTTAGGATAAAGAATGTGCTTATCAAAGAATCAGCATATCTATTCAAGTCTGGGAATCTTGAAATAAATATCTATAGAAAGTCTTCAGGAATTCTCAAGTGAAGGAAGATAAGAATAGAAATTATATATCAAATCTTTCTAAACAAGCAATGTAATTATTTCTGAAGGCCTTTGAAATGAGAGCCAGCTAGGAAAATCAAACACCATCTCCAAGAAGTCAACAATTTTATTTCTTTATTTTCCTTTGTGTATAAAGTATATAATGGAAACAAAATGAAAGTCTAGATAAAATACTCTAACTAAAATTTTCACTGTGTGACCAGCCTTATCTTATTGCAGCCCTGTCCCATTGTAGATGTTCTGCACAAACCTCTTCTGTCTTAGAAGATTACAAACCACAAGTTTGATGATAGCAGCCCCAGAAAGGAGCACATCCCCTGCTTCTTCAGCCTGAATCCAGCTGAAGGCAGCTCTGAGCCTGCACTCGTGGCTGGTGTCACCCTGGGACAGCAGCCAGGGGCTGCAGGGAGCCTGGGGAGGTGCTGGGGTGAGATGGGATGAGATGGGATGAGCTGGGATGTGCTGAGATATGCTGGGATGTGCTGAGACGTGCTGGGATGTGCTGGGGTGTGCTGGGATGAGATTGGATGAGCTGGGGTGTTCTGGGATGAGATGGGGTGTGCTGGGGTGAGATGAGTTGAGCTGGGGTGTGCTGGGATGTGCTGGGATGAGCTGGGATGTGCTGGGATGAGCTGGGATGTGCTGGGGTGAGCTGGGATGTGTTGGGATGAGTTGGGATGTTCTGGGATGTGCTGGGATGGTGGGGCTGTAGCCTGAGTTCCAGAGAGGGGAGGTACAGCTCTCTGAGGGATGATTTTCTGTGGGAGCAGCAAACCAGAGCCCTGGTAATGGCTGTGAGCTACAAGGTCTGAGCCAACAGAACTCCAGCATCAACAATCCCATCAGCTGCAGCTTCTCCAGCCTTGTAACTCCTGTGGGTGAGCCACAAAGGGGCCTTTTGTCCCTCTTTTCCTGTGGCATCCACACTCCAGCTGCCTGCAAACTCCCCTGTGGTTGTTCCCTGTTTGCTGCAGCCTCTGCCATGGCCTCTGAGTGTGCCCCAGGGCTGCTTCCCTCTTCCTCTCTATGTTCTGCTGTGTGTGAAGGAGGGCACTGAGGATGTTGCCTGCAGGCTGAGGCTGCTGGACTTGTCTCAAGGCTGGGCACCCCCTGTCTCACCCATCCCCTTCAGCATTTGCACTCAGAGCTGCCAGGAGCTGCCTGTTACTCTCTGGTTGTTGTCACTGGGCAGACAATAAATACCTGCTGTTAATTCCTTCCCAACCAACCACCAAGCTCAGGTGAAGGTCTGTTTCTCAGGCCCAGTGACAGGTTAAGAACTATTCCGTTAAAGGTTAGGTGGAAGATCACCTTTCGGCATCAAATACAGTTCAGCCTCAAGACATGAACAGTTTGCATGTTTATAAAACAGGTTCAGCAAGCATCTGTCAGAGATGTGACATAATGTTCCTTTTCCATGGGATGTGCAGCAGCTGCAGGATCCCTCTGGCCCCTGCTGAGCCCAGGGCAGGTGCTGGGGGGGCATTTTCCCTTCAGGTGGACCATGGTGGATCTTGCACTGATCTCCCTCCCTTTGCTGATATTCTCCCCTGTAAGAATGGGTAAATTTACCCCAAAAATAAATGACCAATACCAGCCAAAGCCATTTTTTTCCCTTCTGGTAAGATGTATTTCTGCAGACCACATTCCCTTCACTGGGAATTATCCCATTAGTTCCATGCAGAAAACCTGCCACAGCTTCAGCCCCTGCAGAACTTGTGCTCCATCAGTGAGCTGTTCTCCATCCTCCCAAATCCTGCCCTCCCAGACCTTAGCCCCATATCTTGCCCTGGTGTTTGAAGTGGCCAGGTGGGAGAGAGTGAAATGGCAGCTATTGGGTTATATGCAAATTATACCGAAATAAGCAAACATTTCTCTAAATACTTTGCATATGCTGTAAGCCACAAAAAAACTGCCCTGAGCCATCAGAGGGAGAGAGGAAGAGGGAGAGCAGGGCAAGGACCAGGGCTGGGCCAAAGGGATCCCCTTCCCTTTGCTCTCCTGCCCTGAAGGGCTCAGGATTCAGCAGCACCTCAGGGCTGAGAGGGAGCAGGAGGCTGTTTTTATATTGGCATATCCAGAAAGGGGGATCTTTGGTGGGTGCTGTAATTATTTTCCTTTCTGAACATAATTCAGCCCTTAACTTTTCTCCTGCTCTTGCTTTCTCTCGCTCTGTAGATACTTATTGTCAACCTAATTAATGCCATCATACTTTTATGCCAGCAAAAAAAAAAAAAAAAAAAAAAAAAAAAAAAAAAAAAAAAAAAAAAAAAAAAANAAACCTTTCTGCAGCAACCTTAATGCAACCAACTGAATTTCATTCCATTTTGCTTCTTACAGAAATCGCAAGTGCTGTGTTGTCTAAGAAATAGAAAGGGTAATTTCCTTATATATATATTTTCTACTTATTTTTGTCAGAGTATGGAATTTATAACTCTGGCTGAACAATGGCCCCCTGAGTGGCAGAGACTAATTTCAGAGACAGTCCCAACTCTGTCACTGTGGCCACATCAAATCATTATCATGGCTGCAAGCCAAGGGAAGAGAAAAGAACCCTTTTTTTGTTATTGTTTCTCTATCTGGTCTCTGTAACTTGGCGAAGTTCTTTCAAATGTGAATTTGCAAGTCTTAAATGCAACATATTATATTGTATTATTAACCTTGTGTTTTGTATCCTTTGATATGATGCCTTTGCAAATGCTTGAGGTCTAAACAGATCTATCAGGTGGCTTTAAATGCATTCTACAGAGAAACTTTAAATAATACAGATACTAAAAGGGCTTTTCTTTTACCCAGAAATTCAGGCTGCTGGCACACATCAGCTCGAAGGAAAATGTTTTGTTTCTGTTCCACAAGTAATGTTTTAACTTGTTACTGATATTTTCCCTTCTTTTATTATTGTTATACAGCTCACAAGGAAATGAATTTTTGTTTCAAATTAGTTTTTGAATAAGATATGCAAATTTCCAGCGAGCGTAGACATTAATTTTGTGTATTCTTTCTATTTAGGCACCTTTGTTACTAAAGTAACAGCTACAGATGCAGATGACCCGGTGTATGGGAACAGCGCCAAGCTGGTTTATAGCATTCTGGAAGGACAGCCTTACTTCTCCATTGAGCCCCACACAGGACGGTGGCTCTGAACAGCAACACCTGGCTTTCCAAATCACCTCAGGTTGCTCCAGGGGAGGCTTAGATTGGGCATTTGGGAAAAATGTACCTCATGGAAAGGGTTGGCACAGCTGCCCAGAGCAGGGGTGGGGAGTCCCCATCCCTGGAGGGATTTAAAGCTGTGTGGAGGTGGCACTTGGGGCTGTGGACAAGGTGGGCTTGGCAGGGCTGGGGAATGCCTGGGCTTGATGATCTCAGAGGCTTTTCCAAGCTGAAAAAATCCTCTGGTTGGATTTGCAGAGGTGACCATCCCCTGCCTCCTGGGTATCTCATCACCCAGGTGTAACTCGGGTCTCCCTCGTGTTCCTCAGAGTCTGATCTTGGGGAAAAACACAGCAAAAATAGGGATTAATGGCAGTGGGGACGATGGCACAGAGGTTACTGGGGCAGCTGAAGGCAGAGGAGGAGCTGTGTGACAAAACTGGGCAGGGGGTGCAGGGCTTGGCCTGAGGGGTTTGATGAGCATAATGCAATGTTCAATATGAGCCTGTGGCATTCCCAGCTGAAGCTTGGGGATTTCACTGAGTATATATTTCTGTTTTCATGGAAACTTCTTTTTCTTTCTTGATTGGTTGGATCAATCTGGGGAGAGAAAGACCATCAATTGTGAGTGCTGGTGTGAAGCTTTATTAGCATGCATTTAGGGTGGCTGTATTTTTATGTGGTGTTATAGTCTTGAAGGTCATCTGAAAGAAGTGCTAATAAATCCATTCCCTCTTGGTTTCTGTACATATGTTGTTCTTACAGCAATTTCATTTAATTATGTCTAAAAAGCAAGTTTTAAAGTGATTTGATAATATTTCTAATATTCTTTCACCTGTAATATTTCTAATATTCTTTCATCTGTTACTAGAAGTCCTTTTCAATCACTGTGGGTGAAGCAGCTGTGATCTCCTAAACTAAAACTCTTTAGAAAATATGCCAATATCTACCTGAATTTGTACAGCTGTAAAACAGGAGTAAATTTCCTGTCCTTGTGCAGAGTAACAAAGTTCTACAATGCTCAGAGAAATTTTTAAAGAATTCTTTTAGTAGGTCAGGTGTACTAAGTTTTCTCACCAACATTAAACACAGTACTCCTGTAATCTTTAATAGCTGGAATTTCTTTAAATCTTTCTGATGAGATTGCATGGAAAAATTATTTCCCATTCCTAGAAATGCCCTAACTTTATAGGACTTCATGTAAATAGTGTGCATCAATAAATATTAATGGATTAGCCCATTAAAGTGGGGTTTTTTTCTGGTTGAAGGGCAGCTATCCTACATGTGAAAGGTATCTCTGGAATGTGATTCAGCCTTTCATTTTTACACTGCATGTAAAATAGAGTTTTAAAGAGAAAAATTCTAGCAGAGTACAATGGAAAAAGAGGAGCTTGTTCCAAAAATAAGTGTGTTAAGAGTGTTATTAAGTGAAGGCCCTTAGTTCCTGCTGGCTCATTTGTCACAATCAGGTGGAAATAGAACTCTGAGCAGACCTCTGACCATTGAGTACCTAAATGTACTGTTTGGTTTCTTTAATATTACAAATTATTGCCTGCAGTAAAGACTTGTGTGAGCTGTCTTAATTAGAGGGGAATTGACTGTAGGGTTTTTTTTCAGTTTCTGCTAAGGAAAGTTACTGCCTTAGCCTCAGCTTTCCTAAAGGAGCTGACAAGTGCATTCTCCACTTACATAGAAGAGTCTCTTTCACAGAAAAATGGCCTGAAAGAAATATTCCAAATGTTTAAAAAATACCTCATTTTTCTCAGTTTTCTTATTTGTATTGCACAAAACCCTAATGCTCAATCCAAAGGAGGAACTATTCCTCACCTGGGAAAGTGATTCCTGTTATCATGAAAGCCAGAGAGAGCTCCAAAGCTTCTTGGTGAACCTGAAAATCAGAATTTTTCTCCTGTTTCACTGGCATTAATTTCCCCCTCCTCCCTTCATTTCCAGCTACAAATATTCCTTCACAGAGCAGCTCAGTTACCATGAAAATGACATGTTAGTGTCTGAGGGGAATTTATTCACAAAGAATTCAACTGTGGCCACAGTCCCTAAGTGGCTTCATGTCATGGAGCTGCTTCTGAGTGAATAAATGGTTTCAGATCCCTCATTTTTCTAGATCTGTGGAGGACATCAATTATGTTCTTCTTTAATTCACTGCAACTTTTCAGTTTCAGTACTAAAGCTGTTCTCTGTTTCTTTTCTATCTCTATGCAGTGCACTTCATCTGTAGTGGAATCACCACCCTGCTCTCACCAAACAGCACACATTTGTTTATTTAGGGTATATAAAATAGAAATATACCTAAAATTTTAATCATCAATCAAACCAGATGCAGGTAGTGATGTAGAAACTGCAGCCACATACACAAGGTGAAAAAGATTGTTCTAAACCAAAATGTCCAAAGCAGATATGAAGTGTGCAGATGCTTGATTATTTCTGTATTTGTCCAACCTTTGCCATGTGAACCATCACAACTCTTGGTAAGTAAGGCAGGAAAACACAGTCTTGTAGTCCCCAGGACCCTCAGGGGAGGTTTTCAGGTGGGAAAGGTGTTTGGATACTGTTGTGACAATGTACAAATTAAAGCAGAGCAGGTGTAGCAGTGTTTCACTCCAAATAAATCAAACCTGAAGATGATTCAGGTGTGGTACATATTTTAGGGTTGGAGAGTTGTTTGGGATATTTTTGGAGGTGTGAGAGGGAACGTGGGTGTGTGTATAGCTGCCTTTTATCTGTGGTTACTCCTCATTAGTGCCCTGATATGTTGAAAGCCTTTTCAGTTCATTTGGAACAGAATTGTTTCTGAACACAGATACTGTGTCTTCCCCTAAATGGAATCAGCATTTCAAGAAATGAGCTGTGTGAGAGTGATCCACTTCAGAATGTAAATATTTTCTGTCAGCCATAGGAGAGTATCAAGTGTTATCAAAAGCACAGCTATTGAGAGCTGATCTGTTTATATTCTTCTGGATGACTGGCTTTTTATTCTCTTTCTTAGAAACTAAGAGTAAATGTAGATGTGTGCAGCTACCAACACCAGGGCAGTACTGTCTGTAATTTTTTAATTTCCTGCCTCAGAGTAAGGATTGTCTGACTTTCCTGCTTGGTTTTAACGGCACATGGAGAGTGAACCATGAGGAGTTATCCCAACCTTGCCTGCTGATCCCTCTGCCTCTGGAACCCTCAGGGCAAAAAGAGGGAGCAGAGGAGCAGGATGTGGCTTTGTGCCTGTGCTAGGAAGGGCTGTCACATTTACCTGGGGGTAAATGTGAGGGAAGCAGTTGCTTACTGTCCTGCTTTGCTGCCTCCTGGCTTGGCAGTAGCTGGATGTGGCCCTTATCTGAATCACTCTCAGCTGGAGCTCTGACACTGCTCTCAACCTCCTCACTGAAACAATTCTATAATGCTGGGCACAAAGAAACAAGTGCTGGTGAGTGACCCATAAAACAATAATTTTCCATTACCTGAGATGAAAAATGCATATACTGCTGCAGTTCTAGATTGCAAGTTCTTCTGTAAGAATTATAGACACATGAAAGGAAGTAATTCGGATGTTATTTTACACTCAGTGCTCTGAATGTGGCTTAGGGTAAATGCTTTTTTGATGGCTTGTTCTGAATATTTTTTGCTTTTTGTAGGTGAATTTTATTATGACCACTGGCTTGTTGGATAGAGAGTGGATATAAATAATACAAGACAAAGATACAGCTTTAGATTTTTTCTATGAGAGACAAAACTTACAATGTGATGGCATCAGATTAGTAACACAACTCATGGTGGGCTGAAATGTATTTCTTATATCATTATGGTTCCATCTCAGGAACTGATGCCAGGCTCCCTGCCTAGGGTGTTTTATTTATAAAGGTACATGAGTTGTATGGATCCTCTCATAATCCAAATAATGACAATCCAAATGCTGGGAAAGGGGGTTCCTTAAGACTGCTAAAAGTAGCTGGAGAACACTTCTCACTTTTAAGCTTTTTCAAGAATATTAAATCATGACTGTCAGCTTTAAAATAAGATTATCATAATGGAAAGTAATGTGAAGTGACACTGTGTTCTACAATATAGGGATGGCAGAGAAAATACATTTTCAGCTGTGTCTGACTTATTTACATTTCACATGAACTTAAATAATGTCACTCCTACACACACCTGAAAAATAGTTACATGAGCAAGGCAAATTACAGCAAAGCCCTACTGCACTGGAAAGCACATGGGATTAGTGGAGCACAAGGCCTTGGTCTGGGTGAAAAAGAACAACTTTTAAGCAGCCTTGGGCATGGGCATTTGATACAAAGGCAAAGCTCCAGGAGGTACAGCTGAGAGGGATGGGAGAGTCAGCAGAGACACAAAGCTGAAGACTCTCCTAATAGATTGTGGGTATTTCTTTGGAGAATGAATTCTTGTGGGTTTTTTTCCTATACTTTGTTTAACTTTCAGTTGGAAGGGCACATGCTTTAAACAGCAGAGTTTTTAATTTAGTGTGTTGCCCTCTCTGGCCTACTGTGTTGAACTCCTGAAATCAGAACATAAATGAATAAGCCTAGGAGGAATGAAAACTTCACTCAACAGAATCCAGGTTTGAATCTTTAATTTGCAATCTTGCCTCCATTTAGTCCTTATAACAGAATCCAGCAGAATGAAAACAAGTAAGGGAGCAAGAGGGTATAAACCAGCAAATTTTCAGTTACAGATAAGTTCAGGCTGCTCCTTCTATCTGATTGTTAATGTCCAGTTCATTCCCAATGACACAAGGTGCCCTCAGAATATTGTGTGTAGAGCTGATAAGAGCTGTCATCATTAACAAAAACAAACAAAACAAACAAACAAAAAACCCCATCAACGAAAAAAAACCCCAAACTGCTGAGATACTGAGAAAGTTCAAAGCAGGATAGCTAAGGTCAGGAGAATATTCCTTCTAATGAAAGATTGATTAAACTAAATTTGCATAAACTGGATCACAGGTGATTAAAGAAGGATATGAAATCACAGCACAAATATTTGAGAGGTGTTAATAAAAGAGAGACACAGGGACTCTTTTTTGTAATTACTCATGATACAATGACAAGGAAGCACTTGAGGCTGGAGAGAAATGGGGAAAGAGTTTTGGTACAGGAAGGAAGCTGCTACTGTAAGGGGAAGTAATGATCTGCTAGGAACAGAACTCACTCGTGTTCAACAGAGCCTTGCTAAATAGTTCAGCTTCTAAATACCTTAGATCTAAACCCTCATGGGGTTAGTCTAGAGAAAGCACTTGTTCCGCAGGAGTCAGGGCATGGATTGAGCTGCTGCTTTCCAGCTGGTTTTATTGACTGCTGCTGCTGCCATGGCCGTGCCAGCTACTGCAGGTTGAGAGTTAAGTAAACTCCTGGCTGAAATCATACAAAGAGGCATGAGCTGGGATGGGGGGGTGTTGCTCTGCTCTAGCAAGAGGGGTGTAGAAACTCCTTTTCATAGAATCGCAGTCCCAGGGTGGTTTGGGCTGGAAGGGACCTTAAGGCTCATGTCATTCCACCCTTGCCATGGACAGGGACACCTTCCCCTGGAAGAAGGCAGGTGTGTGCAGCAGCACCCAGGTCCATGGAGCCCAGAGAGCTTTCCCAGGTTCTAGCAGCATTCCCAGAGCAGCACTGGGGCTCCAGCAGCATTCCCAGGGCAGCACTGTGGTTCCAGCAGCATTCCCAGGGCAGCACTGTGGTTCCAGCAGCATTCCCAGGGCAGCACTGGGGCTCCAGCAGCATTCCCAGGGCAGCACTGGGGTTCCAGCACACTCAAGGATTCCTGGAGTTTATCCCAGCTCGCTGCTGTTACTGCACTGGGGCACAAGGCTGGGAACAGAGCTTGCTCTCACTCTGCTGGGAGCCTTTTCTTGTCTTGGTGTGCTCAATACTCTGTGCCACCCGAGGAGAAGTGTCAGGGTGCTGGTGCTCTGGTGGCCCTGTGAGCTGTCCTGGGGACAGCCCATTGGGAGAGGGCTGGGCTGACATGGCCAGAGTGTCGCTGTTGTCCTGTGGATGACGAGAAAGCAGCGTAACTCTAGTTGAGAAGAAGGGATATATATGCATATATATGTGTGTGTGTGTGTGTGNTGTGTGTGTGTATTAATTTCCAAAGTCATTTATATATCCTGGTTCACTTGAATGGCATAAGGTGATTGGACCTTTGACCATCCACCTCTTAACAGCACTGGCTGGGCACTGCACCACTTATTTCAAAATATTGTTCATGGGGCTAACATAAACTGCAGCTGCAGGGTCTGTTGACATTATTCCAACAACTTTTCTCCCAACACCAAAGCTCTGTTCCCAGACAGCCCTCTGTGTCAAAGTGTAGCTTGCATGGATAAACAGGCAGAAAGCTGGAAAGTTTCTCAGCACCCAGAGCCAGAGCAGAGCTCTGTCGGCCCCACAGCTCGTGCTCGTTGGCTGCCAGGATAACGTGGGGATCAGGTGTGTGGGATTGGGCCCTCCAGCAGCACCAAGAGAATAATAAAATAGTTAATAAAAGAAGTATAAAATCACTGCAGAACACAGTCCTGCTGGCCTGCAGCTGGTAAAGATGAGTGGCTTAAGATCAAGGCAGATTGGCGTTTGGAAAGGAGCGATTTTGGCTTCTTGAGTTTATCAAATAATAGCAGTAACAAAAAGAGCTGATGCCACGCATTTCTTGCATTTCAGAGCAACAGCTCCATCGTTTTAGAAAGCTCGTGAGGTAGTTTGAACTTGACTGTTCCTCATGCTGAGCAGGAAAACGGGCAACATATCTAAATAATGTGCTTCAAGGGCCTGAATTAGGGAGAGGAATTTGAACTACACAGCTGGAGCTGGAAAGCACCTGAAAAAGAATCCAAGGCTACCTTCTGTAAAGTGTCTGGTGTAATCACAGCTTTTAGATGGCTGCAAATAAAATCCTATGGAAACGAGGTGGTAAATGCAGTGCCAAATGTTTATTTACTGCATTTGTTCTCAGCTGGTTGAGAGGGTGATCCTTTCACTGTGCCAAGGAAATGGTCCCAGGGAACAGGGAATGGCTGGTAAGTAGAGCTTAAAGCTTTGCACCCATTCTCTGAAACCCAGAGACAAGTTCAGCTGAATTAAAAAGGCAGCTTTATAACAGGTGTTATCCAGTCATGTCCTATAGGAGATATTTCTAGCAGAAAGCACTAGAGAAGGGCAGGTAATTTCACATGCAATAACAAACTTGCAGGGTCCACTTCAGAATGAAAACAAGAGCAGAAACTGCACAAGATATACTAGTATGGGCTGAAAAGGAAAATGCAATAAATCCTAGGTTAAAAAACCCAAATTAATAAAACCATATTCAACCTTGAGCTCGCTTAACAAAAAGTGCCATCTTCCCCATACAATTTCTAAAAATAATCATTAGAATAAAATAACGTGAGTCTCTATTGAAAATACAAAAAAAAAAAGGCACAGAAATATAAAATGTAATATAGCATTTGATTTTTCACCTAGTCATTATTTTTACTGTGTTTAATGTCTTTGATTTGAAATATATCTAGATCTGAATGTAGTTCATACTACTCCTGTAATTAATAACTTTTATAGAAAGTCTGGCAGCCTTAGTAGAGATTGCAGATATGTTTCCTGTCTTGCTTAGAAACTAAACAAGAAATTGCAATATTTGATGATAATTCTTATTAAGGAGATTATGACAAAGGTAAATAAAATTTTAAATAGTGGATCAGTACTCCTGTATCACATCATCAAAGTACTACATTGTTTTTAAACTTTGACTAGAGGTAGTTATGATCTACTCATTTTTTTAAGAATTATGGCACAGGTCTTCCACAGATCTCCAAGTAAACCTTTTTTATGGACTGCTAAAACCTCACTGAGGTCACCGTGCCTCACAGGAATACAAAGAATGCCACTCGTGGGTCTCTGAAGAAATTGCAAAGTTGATTTTCAGGATTTTGGGTCCTAAATGACTGTTCTATTTAGTAAGAATCTCCAGCAAGATTTTAGCACAGAAGGAAGACCAAAGCAATTACTTAGCTCTTGAAAGATGAAGTAGGGAAAGTTCGAAAGTATCAAGGTGTGCAAGTTGAAATAGCAGGAAGTCTTCAGCAAAGCATGGGAGATGAACAGGATGCTTGAGAAAGCCTTTTCAGGGCCAGGTTCCAATTTTGCATAGTGCTTGCTTGGTTTTGTTCCATGTGCTCAATTATTATTATGTATAGTTTTATAGCATTATCATGAAGAGACCCTTAAAAAACTTGAGAGAAAAGTGAAAGCCAGGTCCTTATTTCTGTTGCTTTTTTTTGCTTTTTTCCTCTCATGAGCTGCAGCCTCTGCCACTTTGCTTCCTTTCCCCTGGTCGTTTTCAGAGCGAGACAGTGTAAGTTCTTCCAAACAGCTTTCTGAAAGTCGTCCCCAGGGGTGCATTTTAGCTGATTCAAGTTGTGAGGCAGATTGTGCAAATTGCTCAGTGTGTGCAGTCAGGACCACTGCAAGAGTAAATCCCCTTCTGCAGCTGCTTTATTTGCTGGGGAGCAGTGGGACACCAATGGCTGTTCAGGAAAAGCAACTCAGCCAAAAAAAAAAAAAA
>VZTR01018878.1:5693-20841 GCA_013400775.1 Chaetops frenatus
CTAAGTGAGAATCTAGAAGATGGTTTCCCACTTACTATGGGCTGTATTTTATTTGAAACTATTACTGGGAAAAATGATCCAAGTAGTAAAAATGGAACCAGAAATTCCTATGTGACTGAAGCAGTCAGCTCCCTTGCACCCAAGGTGGAGGAATTGAGAATTCCTGCCTTGGAATTGCCACTGGAACCTGCTTTGTGGGAACTGGCCATGATTTACTTCAGGTGGAAGCAAAGAAATAAAAAGTTTCCTGGGTCTGTTTTAATTATTCAACAGCTGAATGAAAGCATTCTTATCTTTTCTGTTTTGCTCTTTTAATTTAACAGAAAAACGTGTTCACTCATAAACATTATGCAGAAAACTGCTCACAAAGTGAGGCCAGGATCAAGCCCTCCAGTAAAATCAGAGAAGAAAAGCTGTGATTCTGCTCAGCCCTCAGCTACATGCAGACACGTGCTCTTCCCTTCCAGGGTGTTTTCAGCCTGGTGCACAGTGACAACACTGTGGACTTAAGAGACAAAGCTGACAATTGATGATAAAAAAGGGGAAAAAAAATAGGATATAGAGGGATTAAAATGGAAAATTTCAGAAGTTATCCTTGAATCTGTTTTTAGTCTGCAGTTTATCCTGGTTTTAGTTTTGTTTTTGTTGTGTTTTTTTAGGTTGGTTTTGGTTTTTTTTTTTTAATCAGTAATTATAGTATGAGATTGGTAATTGCAAGAATCCATATATTAGCTCTTATTCCCAAGCCATAGATATTATCTGAATTATTCAGAGTGAGTCAAATAATTTTCTGAAAACAGGACAAAAACCTAAAACCAAAAGCAACAACTTTTTGGGGATGGGTGTAATTTTCTATACCTGAGTGGGAAAGCTTTTGTTCAGTATGGAAACTTCAAAACCTGTGCATTCAATTCCCCTCTCTGATCAGATATTTGGGATAGGTAGTGTCTCAAGTGCTTTCACAGCTGTTTTACAGGCTTTCTCATCTTCATCTCTGAACTGCAAAAGAAATTCTATGCCAAGTCAGTAAAAACTTACATTCTCCCCCTTGATTTTGGAAATGAATGAGCATGAAACCCCACCCCAAACAGCTCTGAGTGTCCTCTGGTGATACTTCTGCAGTTAATCCCAAACCATTGACCACTATTATTGGCTCCACTGAGTTTTGATCAGACCCCTCACAGGTCTTTTTCACCCCCAGTGTAAACAGGAGCAGCATTTGCCTCCTGGAGCTTGCTTTGTGTAGCTGTTCTTGCTCAATAAAGGAGTACAAATCCCGACGGTCAACTAATTAAACTGTCTCAGAAATATAGGACAAAAATGTAAAATGTCTTTCTTTATATTTCTGTTTGTGTCATGCATTGTGAACAGGCTCTGGAAGGATGTGCCAGTTCTCAAGTGCAACCTTGGGGAGGGGGGATTGCTGAATGGTTTGGACTCATTTGTTCTTGTTTCAAAGGTGACTCCATCACCAGTGTCTGAAAGACACTCTGCCCCTCAGTAAGGAATGATTACAGCTAAATGAATCCCTGAGCTTTGCCACTAATGCACAACAAAGGCATGGGAATGAGAGCTGTGGTTCAAGATCTATTTTTTATAGCAGCATAATTTTTTGCTTCAGTGATCTATCACTAAACAACAGCTGCTGGGGTAGAGAGCTCGCTGCTCTGCAGGAACGTTTGCAAATCCTTCGGTGCCTGGGCACATGTGCTCGCCCCAGGGCCCCAAAAAAGTCACCCTCTTGTGAAGGAGCACTGGCAGATTAATGTCACCTTCCTCCTGCAAGAGATTTGAAGATGCCAGACAGGCTGGAATGACAGCCTGCAGAACGTTTTGATTTTTAAAGGACTTGTTTTATGATCCAAGCACACGCGGCCAAAGTCTCTTGAAAGGGGGAAAGAGTGAGGGGGAAAAAAAAACAAACAACGGAGTAAAAGTCAAACAGTTTGGGGTTTTATTCATACTGCCTCAGAAATGAAACTTTTGCAGTGTCTTATAAGATGTTGTTTGCTTGTTTCCCCACTAGAGATCTGTGTGCTCACTTCCAAATTCTTGAAATAGCTTTTCTGCTACTTTTGAGGCAAAAAGTATCCTAAAAATGGCACCATTTAAAGCATTCATAACCACAGGGGAAAAAACCAGATTTTTCACGTTTTGGATGCCATTAGCAGTCTGTATATAATCCGATTGGAGTAAAAGAAGTTGTATGGGTTTACTTGTTCTTCACAGAAAGTCAGTACTCTCTTCATTAATAATCATCCTTTTTCCAAATAAAACCAAATTTCTCTTTGTTAATAATCACCATTTATATCTGTATATTTTGTGAGAAACTAAAAGATAAAGGGGATTAACCCAACATGCTTCTGAATCATCCAAAAATAAAGTTTATAAACACTTCTTAAACTTTGTGAGCTGACAGTTAAAGTCCTAAACCAAGCAAATGAAACATAATCTGAAATTTATGTACTTTTTGCACTCCCCTTTTCAGACAATGATTAGAAAACTGCAGTGTCAACTGCACAGGTTTGGAGTTGAGGTTTTTTACTTGTGTTTCTTTGGTTTTGAGGGTTTTGTTTTATTTTTGAAGGTTAAGTTTTTCATAAATAAAAAGATCTGGTCTAGAACACGAGACTGGGTGCTGGATCAAGTGTTCAGCTTCACTGTGTAGATCTCTTAACTACTTATTCAGTACTAATTCTACTCTTCCAACTCAGTTTCCAGTAGAAGGCAGTGAAGCACAGTGACTCCTGAAATACTCAGAAAATGTGGGATACCAGGATGGGAATCCCTGTAAGGAAAAGGGCCTGTGAATGCTTAGGCTTCATGCAAGGAACTGGCATTTATCCATATGAGATAATAAGAGCCCAAAATTAAAATACCCCCCACATTGGAACTGCCCAATTAAGAATGTGCTTGATAGGACTTTCTTAATTATTGCTAGATGTCAGGAATTCTTTTATATCTACTTTATAGTCAGAAATGAACTTGATTCTTGTTCTAAATGCAGAAAATCTGTGATGCAAGTACTTTGTTTTGGAAGTTTTCTTTCAAAGCATTTCTCCAAGAAATTCTCATACTCATTCTCATACCCCAGGATCAGTCCTAAGGATCTGAAAAATCCACCTGCAGAAGACAGCAGCTGCTTGTTTCATGCTGAAGAACTTCAATGAACACACCAGGACACTGAAAGGACCAAGGGGACTGCACACTAATCTGACAGTGCCTTTACATTTCCTGACTCCTCCTCCTGGATGAATACAAATGGATTTGGAACCACATGAAAAACTGGGAGAGCTGAGGAGATGAATGAGTGATGGAGACCCTTCCCTGTGGAGGAAGGATCAGTTTGGCAGTCTGGGCACTGCCATTTCCCCAGGTCCTGCCAGCTGCAGGCTGTGTTGCTGGGAGGGACAACGTGCACAGATGTGCAGCTCTGAACGGAGCTGTGAACAAAGGACTGCGAGATGCAGCTTGAAAGTTTGGAATATTTTGATGTTACAGTTCACCTTGTCACATGAAGCATCCCCAAAGGTTTCAGCAGTGCTTGACACATCATAAAAAATGCATCTGGAAAAATCAAATTTTAGTTTTGCTGCTGCTGTGATGCATGAAAGCTTACTCCAGCCAAAAAGAGCTGTATCTCTGCAATAGTGGCACTCCAAATGTGATTTCTGGGATACAGAAAGCTATGAGAAAAGGAGATTGTGTGGCTGTAATGTATGAATGATTTCTCTCTCTTTTGCTTATGAAGTCCCAAGGCAGAGGTTTTCAAGGCTTGGTTTGTAACTGAACTTCCTTTCTCAAATACAGCATTTAGAAACATTTGTTCAGCTCACGCTCAATAAATACATATAATTGGTATTTACAAACTTGTTTATTCATATTCCAACAATCTCAACTTACTTAATTATCATATGAATGCTTTCCAGTCCCTATAGAACATCTGCAAGCAGAATAAAAAGCAGTGACTACATCTCAGCAGCCATAAGCTGGAAAAGATCCTACAACCAACCAGAGAATCAGAATTATAGAGTGTTTGGGGTTGGAAGGGACCTTAAAGCCATGCCAGAGTTGGCAGGGCTGACAGATGGTCAAGGAATAAAAAGAGAACTCAAGGAAATTCAGACCACAACAAAAAAACTAAAGACTCTTTCCACCAGTGCTTAGTGGGAAGGTTCGGGAGATTCATGACATAATTCTTTAAAAATTATGAGTTCTGGATCTGCCTCAGTTTTAAATGTCAATTTAAAAAAAGGTTTTAAGAACTAAAAAATAGTCATCACGAGTTGACAACTGAAGAAATTATTAACCTAAAAGTTCTAATGTAATTAAATATGAACTTGCTGGACTCTGAGGACGGTGTGTTATCTATTGGATAATCTTTAACAACTGAGCAGAGGCTGCTAAATGCAACATCTGTGTTTAAAATGGGACCCAGGGATGATTTCATGAGCACAAATGAGAAATTCTGAGCCCTATACTAAGTAAATTTGTATAAATCTGAATAAAGCACAAAAATTATAAGCAAATTGATAAATCTGATAAATTTGCACAGAGGGAACCCAACCTTATGGATCCATTTGTTAAGGAACTGCAGGGCCAGGCAGATCCAGAGGATTATTTTTTAATTTTTCTTTTTTTTTTTCCCCCACATGATTCATTTCCAAAGGCTCAGCAGAAAACAGATATGGCAATAGATAAAGGAGAAGCTTCTCTTAAGGACTATTGACAGTTTAAAAGATTGGATATAATGGATAAGAAGAAAGACTTGTTGCCATAATAGGAAAGATACCAAGGGAATTAGAGAAGGATTTATGTTAAGACATTGGCTATTCAACACAGGATCCAGACGGACAAAAGAATGCTGAGGTAAAATTTTGTTAATTATACAGAATTATTCTGGGTAACGAAATAAAACAGTTATGTGAAAAGCTGTTGAAGGACTTCACAATAGTATAATAACATAACATGTAATAAAATAACAAATTAAATAATGCTAATTGCAAAGAAATGCCAATGGAAAAGAATCAGCATTAGGATATGTATTTTTGCTACTATTTTCACTTGGGAGACAGAACTTGGTTTCACTTTGGATTGTTCTTTGGTTACGTTCAAATGAGAACAGAACTGTTCAAAGAAGGAAGTAGAGCATTAAAAATTACTGAAGAGAAAAAACTTTACTATGTCACTACATTAATTAGTCACAATCCAACAATTTTGATAACCTCAGCTTAAAACATAAAGTAGAAACAAAAAAAGATATAAAGAGGCTGACACCATTGATAAGAGCTATGAGACAGCATCTATACAAGAAATTAAATAGAGAAGCGAGACTAAACCTCTTCAGATGGGAGCAGAAATCCCCTAAAGGGCCCGTGATAAATATTTATCACAACTTGGATTTTTTAAAAAAACCCTCTTATAACACAAAGGATTGCAGGAGTGATCACTACATTCTCAAGGAGAGAAAATGTACAGCAGAACAAAATTAAAATCAGAATTATTCATCCTCTGGTAAGAAGCCCAATGGTTCTGAAGGTGCAACCAATTCTGGAAGTTTTTAAACCTAGACTTTTAGAAATTACAGCAGGCCTATGTAAAAGCAAAGATCATATTTCATCTGCCCTATGGCCAGAGCTGCAAACAGAACACTAAAAGAAAGACACTTTTGATTTGAGCTGAATTTATTTTTAAGCTCCCCAAAACCAATAAATAATACCAACTCTGAAGTTTATTTACATATATTTATTTAATTAATTTGTATTAAAGGTTTGGTAATTGTCTTCTCGGACTAACAAACAAATTTTAAAATGTTAAAAATCTGACTCTGATTGCTTCTTGTCTTAATCAGCAAATATTTCCTCTCATGCTCTTAGTAGGTTACAGGATTTTTCTGCCCCAGCCTGTTTTCTCAATCCTAAAAGTTCCTAACAAACTATTAATTTGCCATTTTCTGACTGGAAAGACATGCTCCATATTTTCATCCAGATAAAGGACTCCCAACTTCCAGACTGCTGATAGAATATTACAGCAGCCACCATTATGTTGGGGGAAAATACTATTTAATCATAACTGGATCAAAGGACTTAATTTTGTTTGCATTTTCAGTGATTTCATAGTGTTGGAGCAGAGGAAGTCACTGTACTCAGTGCTGTGTTCCACAAAAGGGAGTCTCAAATCAGAAAGTCAAAGTTATCAAAATTTTCTCAGGATGGTCACCAATTTTTTTTTTTTTTTTTTTTTTAATTGAATAGAAAGTCCTAAGTTCCCTCAAAGCCAAAGTGTGAGCTACTGGAATTACAGAAAATGTGTTTGCAAACCACCTGTTTTTTCCATTTTGGATGTGAATCCTCCCTCTGGAATTCTTTGAGGTGCAATTTGTGCACAGCACACTCCCTGCAGGGAAAGTCACTGGGATTTTGCTACTTTCTTTTGGACCAACATTCTTGTATTTACAAACTTTGGCCTTTTTGACTCCAGGAGCAGTTTCTAGAAGTATTTATGTTCTGAAAAGCTATTTAATAATTTCTCTATGGGTCTCTTCCCACTATAAAGCACATTTACGCCTCATTATCTTCAATTGACGTTTGTTTTTGCTAAAGTTCCCTTCCCTTTTGCTCTATCTAGTCTGTATATTGGCAAAGGGAAAAGATTTTTCCTTCAAATGACAGTTCTGTAAGTCCTGTGATTGCCCTGTGGGTTTCACTACAATCACTGCCAGCTGAGCATGAAATCATGCTGCTGAGTGAAACATGGTGGCTTCCTCACGAAAGAATTCCTGATTGTGTTGCTTTTACATATTTATTTCTGTGTTAGATGGGAGGACTGGGATGCCAGCCAGGGTGGCACATTCTGACTGGCAGGTGCCATCCCACACCATGAGCAGCACCTGTGCCTACACAACAACCACAGCAAACCAAGACTTCCCTGAAAATGAATTACCCAACTTAAAATATGGGAAGGCTGAGTGACACTGGTTGGGAAATCAAAGCAAGAGCTGTTCCCTGCTCCTCCTCTGAAGGCACTCAGCTCCCCCATGTTTGCCTTTCCCAGCTTTAGGAATTCCCTGTAGCTCACACTCAGCCTCAGCTCCAAAGTGGGAGCTGTCTGTAGGAAAACCTGCCCATCACACCTTGCTGGTACAACTGTTTAATACTGGTTGTTTGCTGCTTTTCAAAGAATGGGCTTAAATGATTTTACACATTGATTTTTGAAGCAAATCATATTAAATTATGCCGGCAATTCAATTTTATCTTCCTAAAACTCAATACAAATCGGGTCACTTCCACTGTGACAGACATCTGAATTCTTTATCCTACAGGCAACTCATTTAGTTGTGATTGTATCACTCACTGAAACACCAGAATTTCAGAGCACATTCAAATACAGCAGCATTTCCTGATTTTTCTTGATGCCTTAGGAGATGATGGGAACAAAAACCAGCGTTCAGAGAGCAGACAAGAAAACAGAGAGGTTTTTGCAGTCATGGACAAATTTCTTTGCTTTAGATGAATGCAAAGTAACAAAAACCTCAGAAATTATTTGTTCCTTTTAGGCATCTCAGCCTGATCTTCATTTTCTTAGCATGCACACAGCACTGCCAGGCAGTGCGGAGATACAGACCTCCTGACACTGGGGATCTGATTCTGCAGCTACTTCCCTATCTAAACCACCCCAATAAAGAACCATTCTGATCTATTGGATTTCTTTGCAGGATAAGACGTTGAAGATCAGAATCTGCTCAACAGAATTCTCCAGCCCTGTCACATTTTTAAATAAAACGTGCTTTGGGAAGTTTTAAATATCGAGGGTTTAAAATAAATACCCCCACTATAATGTATGTGATGCTTTTGAACACAATCTTAATTCAGAGAATTATAGAATGTTCTGGGTTGGAAGGGACCCTAAAGCCCATCCAGCCCCACCCCTGCCATGGTCAGGGCCAGCTCCCACTGTCCCAGGCTGCTCCCAGCCCCAATGGCCAAGCTGGCCTTGGCCACTGCCAGGGATCCAGGGGCAGCCACAGCTTCTCTGGGCACCCTGTGCCAGGGCCTGCCCACCCTGCCAGGGAACAATTCCTGCCCAAGATCCCATCTAAACCTACTTGCTGTCAGTTCGAAGCCATTATGCTCTCTGTTTGAACATTGTGACAATCCATTTCATGCCATTCAGTCAAAATTTTTATACCAATTTCCAATCCTTGCAAAGGTTATCATACAGCAAGGTTGGGAGGTCTAATTTATCAGAAAAGAAGAGAATATAAAAATACCATAATACATGCTATTCAAATGAAATCTTGACAGCTGCTATTCACAAATATTGCTGACATGATTTATTTTATATTAAAATTCAGAATTACTGCATTTTCATCAGTTTCTCATTTCACAGCTGGCATTTCATGTTGTCAGCATCCTGTGATTTACAAGGGTATATGTAGTGTAAAAATGTTGTTTTAAATGGACAATCTCATAAGCATGTTTACTAATTGATATGCTAGGGCAACTTAAAATGTAAACATACTGTGTGTTCCAAAAGCCAGAGTGTTTTTCCAGAAGAAAAAAACTGAACCTAATACCTTCAGTTTCATTAAACTTTTATGAAAGTCCCCAGAAAACAGACATTCCCATGCAAATTTTAAAATAATGGTTTAATTTGTGGAGTTACTTTTGTAATGTCAAAAATGCAATGAAAAATACATAAAAAATGGGATTTATATTCACTGCTAGGAGATATAGAAGCTGTTTAACCAGACAGACCATGGAGTCTTAATAAAGCATTGTTTTCTAATAATGTTTATATAGGATTCATTGGGATATTTTCCAAAGTGATATAAAGCAAGCCTGGCACAAAATGCAAATGCTCTATTCCAGCAATGCTATTCTTTTTCTAAGACCTGTAGAAATGATGGAAAGGACAAATTTTCAGGGAATTAAGTCAATATTTTATATATTTCATCACACTTCCCTATTGCAGTGCTCAGCAGGAATACAGGATGCAACCTGCTTTTCCACAGTTCCCTGTGATGTAAGGCATGAGAAGTTATCTGCATATAACTTAGAAAGTTTGGGTAGGTCCAGAGACATGAGTGGAATTCTTTAAGAAGAACATTAATCAGAGGAATAGAAACACTGCCTTTGCAAAGCTGTCTCTCCCTTTTTACAGAAGCTACTCTTAGGCAGCCCAAAGCCTGGAATGACCTTCTAGGATTCATACAATATTTTAAAAGTAACAAGGCACATTTGGACCTTGTCCTAAAATCTGAGGTATTCCAGGATATTTTGCAGTAAAGGTATGAGAACCTGGAGGAAGAAGTGGCAAATGGATTCCAAGGCTCTCCACGTTTCCCTTTTCAATCCTCCTACTCCATCAGTAAGAAAGAAATGGCCCGTGAATATGTCCAGGCAATGATCTGGCACTCTGCCATCATTTTTAGGTTTTTTACAGGTATTTTGTGTTACAGACAACCATGGACAGAAGATCTGATGGCATCACCAGCAACTCATCATCATCCTCCAGTGGTCTCCTCAGTCAAATCCCTTCCCTTCCCTCCTATCTCTTCCCCAAACAGAGTATATTTCCATATTCTTTTTGGTATCATTGCAGGAATTTTTTTCCTAGTACAAATGTGAGGGGACATTTTTTCTAGTCTGAGTTTTTGACGTAGTTTGACACTTGATTTTGCATACCAATAGTAAAGATGTTTGCCTTTTTTAACATCACATCTTCAGGTTTTCCTTCCAGTTCTGCTGGGGGCAGGTTTACTTGGATGCAGCTGGGGTTCAAGAGGCTCTTTGTGTCCTCTGTAGGTCATATGAAAATCAGATAGCCAGAAACCCTTTTGGCTAATCTTCCTGCATAAGTGGATCATAATACAGACATCACCTTATCTGGAAAGTCTTAGATTTTTGAATAATGTTTTCAAAACTTATTTCTCTTAAAATTATGACAAACCTCATCCATCAATAAAAAAATGTTTAATGACTTGCACCAAACAGGACACGATCAAGCCCAGGATTTGAGCACATAGAGACCAAAATATGATCATTAAAATAATTCTCTCCTTTGGGGCAGTAGGTGAAATCTGCACACCATACAGCACTTACTTAAATGAAAATGTGTAATGAGAAGTGTCCTGTGGCTTCACAGTGGTCATCCAAAGGAGCATAGGTAAGGAGGGCACTGGTAGGATATTCTCTGTTTATACAGAATTTGGTCCTAATCTCTGGCACTCTTCCAGCTTTCAGCTGTGAACAAAAGTCCACATTTCTTCTTGCACAAGCCCAAGCATTCCTCATCTGAGATTTTTTTTTTTCTTTTTTTTTTTTTCTTTGCACCTTAAGCATGAATTAACTGGAATATGGATATTAGAGCTCTGCTCTTAGCTCCTCTGCTGCAGCTGAAGCAGCCCAATGCCTTCAGCCATTCTTTGGGTGGCCCCTCCAGACCCTTCACTGTCTTCATGGTCTCCCTTGGAAACTCTTGAATGGCTTCATGTCTTTTTTAATAGAGTGGTGCTCAAAACTACCACGAGAACTCCCCTGTGAACTGCCCTGTACAAAAGCAGTGTGGGCAGCAGGGCAGGGGGGATTCTGCCCCTCTGCCCCCTCAGCTGAGAGCCCACCTGCAGAGCTGCCCCAGGCCTGGCCCCAGCACAGCAAGGAGCTGCAGCTGCTGCAGAGAGGCCAGAGGAGGCTCCAGGATGAGCAGAGGGATGGAGCAGCTCTGCTGGGAGGAAAGGCTGCCACAGCTGCCATTGTTCAGCCTGCAGAGGAGAAGCTTTGGCCTGAGCTCAGTGGGGCCTTGCAGGGCCTGAAGGAGCTGCAGCAAAGATGGAGAGAGACAATTGCCAAGGGCTGCAGGGCCAGGAGGCAGGGAATGGCTTCCCAGGGCCCCAGGGCAGGCTGAGATGGGATCTTGGGCAGGAATTGTTCCCTGGCAGGGTGGGCAGGCCCTGGCACAGGGTGCCCAGAGAAGCTGTGGCTGCCCCTGGATCCCTGGCAGTGGCCAAGGCCAGCTTGGCCATTGGGGCTGGGAGCAGCCTGGGACAGTGGGAGCTGCCCCTGACCATGGCAGGGGGTGGAGTGAGATGAACTTTAAGGTCCCTTCCAATCCAAACCATTCTATGATTCTCTGAATTAATAATGTAATAATTTTCTTAAGCCTAGGGGTTTAGAAGAAGATAGAGCAACAAATAAATCTGTTGAAATGTACCTTCTATATCAAATCATTTTTACACTACAACCAGTTGCTAGCCAAATTTTCAAGACATTCCCAAACTTCATTGAAAGTTATTGTTTTTATTAAGTACTGTGAAATTACTGCCTTGGCTAAAATTTGTTTAGATGGTTTACTTTTTAATTTCATTGTTTTTTCATAGATTATGTGTTTATATATTTGAATAAACTGGGCTTTCAGGTAGCAAATGATAATATTTTATAATCAATAGTGGTCTAGTGTTAAGAAATACTGCAAGGTTTTCATTAAATCAGAGAAAAATGCGGTTAAAGGAATGCTAACAAGTATTGATGTTTAGATTTTATTTATCAATGTTGTTAAACTCCTCTCCACTGCACTGAGTTTATTTTTCCACATTAAAATAACCTTATTTGGTATCTCTGGGGCTGAGTTTTAAACAAGATAAAGTACCTTGTGAATTAATTTATCTCAAAGAGAAAAGAAAATACAATTTGTGTCTTTTCATTAAATTATCCTTAGCTGTATTGATTTAACCCAAGTTAAAAATTTATTTAGTTGAAAGAGAAACAAAGCTGCAATCAAAATGTGTATCTTATTCTGTGTTAAACTTGGGAGTCAATCCTTGTAGTATTTCACTTCGTATTTTATCCACTATTTATCCATTATTATTACTTATATTAATATTAGTCAGTCTCTGATTACCATACCAGCATCCAAATTACGTATTTGTACTGGAAAAGTCTCATATATTCAAATGTTTGAAAGCAGCTAAATTACTTTTCACAAAACATAGTTACTTGGGAGAAGAGACCAACACCCATAAAAATATGGAACACTTCCCAAATTCGTGTGTCATCCTTACACACACACATCAACAAAAATGCACAGAGGAAGGAAGGTGGAAGGAGATAGTAAATAACACCACATTAGTCAAAGCTCTGTCCTCAGAATTAGGGACTTGAACTTCTGCTGATGAAGAAAATTATTTTTCTATTGTAGGAATATGTATTCAGCTGTTCCCACCTCACATAGATATTTATGTTCTGTGTTTGATTTGCTCCTGATGTTTATTGAAGCACAACAGGGGAAGAGGTGATAAAATATACAGATGGGGATAAAATGACAGCTAATTCATTTACTGTAGAAAATAAGCTATGGATATTCTAAAATGTGACACACACCATCAAGGTGTCTTAGAGGCTATTTTGAAACAATTTATCTTATTAACAGCACAATAATATTTTCCTGAAAGCATCACACTCTCATCAGAGTTAATGCATATTTTTGACCACAGAATAATGGTACTGCAGATAATGAGTACAAATAGTTCACTTAACAGAATTCCTGCTTTCCATTTGTATAAAATTCTGTTTCACTTTCTTTAACAATTATACATAAAGTATGTAATTTTATTTTTGGTAAATAACGGTCAGAGTATAATTTGAACAATTAAGCATGACAGTTATCTATCGTGACACTTTTACTGCGGTTACCGGGACTACCTTCCAAAGGGTAATATTGAATGTATTCATCAGGTATTAAATACCAGCCACACCAGCAGAAAATGCTGCTGCAGTTTTGTGATGCACAAAAAAATGGAGGTAAGGGCAGTGTGTGTTTGCACAAGTGAGGCCTCAGCTTGAGGGCTGTGTCCAGTTCTGGGCCCTGATGGCCAGAGAGGCCTGGAGGGGCTGGAGCGTGTGCAGGGAAGGGAAGGGAGCTGGGGAAGGGGCTGGAGCCCCAGGAGGGGCTGAGGGAGCTGGGAAAGGGGCTCAGCCTGGAGCAAAGGAGGCTCAGGGGGGACCTTGTGGCTCTGCACAACTCCCTGGCAGGAGGGGCAGTGAGGGGGGGTCGGGCTCTGCTGCCAGGGAACAGGGACAGGAGGAGAGGGAACGGCCTCAGGCTGGGCCAGGGGAGGCTCAGCTTGGACAGCAGCAGGAATTTCTCCATGGAAAGGGTGATGGGTTGTTACAAAGGGTCCACACAATCATGGAACTTTCTGAGTTGGAAAGGACACAAAAGGATCATCGAATCCAACTCTGAAGTGAATGGCCCATGTGGGGATCACAACCACAAAATTGTGTTATCGGCACCATTCTCTGAGTAACTGAGCTAACCTCAGAGTTGTTAAATATTGGAATTAATTATTCCAATTGTAGAACCATTGAGGTTGGAAAAGCCCTCCAAGGCCATGGAGCCCAAGCTGTGCCCAGTGCCCACCTTGTCCCCAGCCCAGAGCTCTCAGTGCCACCTCCAGCCCTTCCTGGGACACCTCCAGGGATGGGCACTGCAAAGCTCCCTGGGCAGCCCCTGCCAAGGCCTGAGCCCCCTTTCCATGGAGAAATTCCTGCTGCTGTCCAAGCTGAGCCTCCCCTGGCCCAGCCTGAGGCCGTTCCCTCTCCTCCTGTCCCTGTTCCCTGGCAGCAGAGCCCGACCTTCCCTGGCTACATCTTGCTCAGGTAGTTTGGGCTTTCTTTCCCTGAAGGAAAACCCTCTTTTCCTAACTGAATGAAAGATGCCAAGTGCAGAAAGTAGTGGCCACCTCTTGGCTAAGAAAGCACTTCCAAGACCAGACCCTTATGTTGTGCAAACGAACTTAAGGTAGAAAACAAAATAAACATTCCTGAGTACCTCCTTTTCATTCTTATTTCAGAAATTATATTAAACATTATGCAGGTAATTAGAGTTTTTTTACATTTTCTAAAACAGAGGTCTTTTCCTAAGCTTAATTATGCAGTCACCAGCGTTTTTTCTTTTCTAAAATAAGAGCAAGAATGGTGGAGGACATAATGCAAACAAGACCAAAGCTGTAGATTGAAAAAATAATTTCTAGATTTTACCAGATTTTCCCCCCAGATTTACAGTCATGCACTTAGGAAATGTAGTCCAGACTGTCTGGGCACATAGATATTTCTGTATAACACATAAATATCAGAATAGAATGAATAAAATATTTTCCATGAATAGTCATTTGAATTTTAATAGAAATTTTACTTCAACCTCAATTTTTTCATTACAGAGTGACTGAACATTTCTAGGAAAAATAGTTCCAAAAAGTGATATTCTAAACTTTCTATTGAACTAAATGTCATATATTTAGATAATTAAAATGATTGTTACCTCAATTCTGATAAATTAATTTAAAACCAGCGCTATGCTGACTATCCAGAGGAGAGAAACAATGAGATGTCTTTCATTTTGCCAGCATTAATGACAATAAATTTAATTTTTTTCTGAGTAACCCTGAATGTTTCCTCCTCTGCACAACCTCACCTCAGCCCCACTGAATTTGGGATGGTCTAATAATGTGACTGAGGTTTGTAGGTTGGGGGAAAGGCCTTACACTCCCATATAACCATCCATGAAACAGGAACTAGGATCAGGAACATCAGACAGCCATAATCAAACAATATTTGAGCTTTTTACAAAAAATGCTTCCAGAATGAACACAGAATGTCTCGGAGCACACTCAGGACAATTTTGCAAGCAGATAAAACCAGAGAAATTAAATGAATTATTTATTAGGACTCTCATATTGGAAGTCAGATATCGGGAGTTCTACTCCAAGCTCCAGCACCGACCTTCTGTGTGACCTTAGACAAACAGATTTATCTGCTCGTGCCTGTGCCATGGTTTATTTTGTGACCTGATTTAAAATAATTCAGCCAAAACATTGTCTTTTCCTGCATGTTCACAGAAGCACCTCATACATTCCTGCCAACGTTGATTAGTGCCTTTAAACAGGAAGGAAATACATGTAGATTGCAAAAAAATAATTAAGATTAAAAACATGAACACAATTCACTTTTGTGCTGTACAGAGAATTATTCTTTACAGTAGTCCACTGTATTATACACAGTATGTATCATTATCTAATCAAACTTTGCATGCTGTGGGTTTAAATATGACAAATAAAGATTTTTCTACAGAAGAGCTGTAAGTTATTTAAGGG
>VZTR01018878.1:20905-49826 GCA_013400775.1 Chaetops frenatus
TGTGTTGGGGGTGGTTTTTTTTTTTTTTTTTTTTTTTTTTGTTTTGTTTTGTTTTGTTTTGTTTGTTTGTTTGTTTGTTTGTTTTGGAAGGGGGTTTGTGATTTTTGGAGGGGTTTTTTTGGTTGATTGGTTGTTTTTGGTTTTGGGTTTTTTTGGTTGGTTGGGGTTTTTTTTAGTATTTCTCTTTTCTACACAAAATTTAAAGACAACATATTTTTGCCTGAGATTTCAACAACAGGTTTGGTTTTTTTTGAGTTTCCAAAAAGCCTTCTGTCCATGAAACCTCAGTTAAGAATATACATCTCAATGACTCTTCTATGATGAATCTGACACTGTCTTAAACCCATTAGCAATCAGCTGGAACCGAGTGCTTAAAGCAATAAATTAGAAAAGCACTTCAGTATTTAAAGCTTGGAATGATAAAATCTCTGATTCTTGAAACCAGAGGTGCCTGCTTGAATTTACACACAAAATTGTGTGAAGTTGTGGGTCTGCCCAGCCTGGGATCTTCTGAACAAACACCCAAGTTCAGTGGGAATATAAATAAATCTTCTAAGGAATATGTATTACTAGGACAATTCACCAGGTTTGGGACATCTTTTATGCCCAAGACTGAGAAGCCCAGATGATCTATGTGCCCAGATGATTTCAAAAATTCCCTTCAGGCTCCTTGACAATGAATCTGTAATAAAGCTCATGGACAGTGAAACCTCTTACAGCTTCTCAGGTAAATGATTTTATATTAATTGGATGGAACCTTCAAATTTCTAAAGAAAAACTCTGGGAAAATGCTTACTATGGTAAAAGAGATTATGTCACTTCAATTTATAGGAAATTTTCTAGACAAGAATTTCGTGCTCTTATTTAATGTTAGGAAGGAATGCTGACTGACATTCACCAAAAGTTAACAGATGTGCCATAGCCACACCTCTGTCATTATTTTTTGCTGAGACACATGAATTTAAGCAACAACAACAAAAAAGGCATAAAACAGAACACAAAGAAACATCTCTTCTTTTTATGGTAAAACTGACATATCGAGTGTTTGTTATTTCAGCATTGTCTTCATCAGTCTGAGCTTGTCACATATATTTTAATACATGATTTATGGTTATAAATTCATTTTCCATTCTCATTTATAATACGGTGTCACATTTTATCACAAGTGCATTTAATCATCTGCTGTCTGCATATTAATGGTTACAAATATGATACCTGTGTAGACCCAGCAACCAGTTGCTGTAACTGTCTCTGACTGCAACGCTTGAATGCTTTGAAAAGTGCTGATAAATGGAGAAGTTCAGACATTTTTATGTGTCTGTCCCATTTTAATAGCCAAGACAAAATTCCCCTGCTTCACCAAGAATTTGATTCCTTTTTCCCCACTTGAAATTTTTTTGCATGCACTCATCTGTCCTCGGAACAGTGTCAGAGCATAAAATTAAACATGCATAAACGTTTTAGGAATTGGTTCTAAAAAGGCAGAGATAAAAAATCTATTAATTTTATAGCAAAAGGAAAATCATGTAGGAGAAAAAGCAGTATCTACCCAAATTTAGGATAATTTAAAAAAAATTACAAGACAGAAAGTCAGTCTTTCATTTAAAATTTGTTGGCCAAATTCTGCTAAGCAGTGAATGTGAGCACATGTTTAAATTGAGGACACTCTAAAGGCACAACTGAATCTTCAAATAATACTATTTAAAGGCAGCATATCAGTACAGCCTTTTAATTAATATTTCTGAGGAAAGCAATCCTCACTATTATTTGTTCCATGTTTTTAACTTAGACTTTTCGCAAATACGTATTTGAAAGACCTCAATGGAAACATTTCAATTGAAGTATTTCAGAAGAAAGTGGGTTGCAGTCAACTTCAGAAATTTTAATAGGGAAGAGAAAACCACTGTGCAACCTACAGGGCAAAGGAGCATTGATTAAAAATACACACAAATTCACCTGGCCTGGAGTACTGCAACAAACACAGAGAATGGTTTGGGTTGGGAGGAACCTTAAAGTTCATCTCACTCCACCCCCTGCCATGGTCAGGGCCAGCTCCCACTGTCCCAGGCTGCTCCCAGCCCCAATGGCCAAGCTGGCCTTGGGCACTGCCAGGGATCCAGGGGCAGCCACAGCTTCTCTGGGCACCCTGTGCCGGGGCCTGCCCACCCTGCCAGGGAACAATTCCTGCCCAAGATCCCATCTCAGCCTGCCCTGGGGCCCTGGGAAGCCATTCCCTGCCTCCTGGCCCTGCAGCCCTTGGCAATTGTCTCTCTCCATCTTTGCTGCAGCTCCTTCAGGCCCTGCAAGGCCCCACTGAGCTCAGGCCAAAGCTTCTCCTCTGCAGGCTGAACAATGGCAGCTGTGGCAGCCTTTCCTCCCAGCAGAGCTGCTCCATCCCTCTGATTACCCTGGAGCCTCCTCTGGCCTCTCTCCAATAGTTCAAGTTTTATCATTGTCATGCCAATGTTCTGAGTTTCTCTCAAAAATACCAGTGTGGTTTCTGAATAAACTAAAGCAATTTACACACACACACACATGCACAAAAGCTTTCAATTTATACATGAATGTCTACTTAGCTACATTTAGAGGAACTTATTTGAAGCTGTCAATGCTAATTGTCTCATTGTCTTATTGTCTTATAGGCAGAGAGAAATTAAGCCTACAAGAACAAGGCTTATGAGTATTTTTAGTTGTACTTCTAATTGACTGCTTGACACTTTTTATGCATTCTGTCCTGAGCAAAATAATTTGCCATACTCTAAAGCAGACAAGCGTGTGCAGCTGACAGGCCAGAAATCCTGTGCTGTCACTCCTGTGGTATGGATGGAGCTTCCTGCTAAAGAACTGAAAAATAAATGTTCCTCAGCATGGTGAAAGAGGAATATTGTGCATATTTATCAGAAACTGCAGGTTACGATATTTTTCTCAGCCTTTAAAACAGAAGCCTTTCAAAATACCTTACAAATCCAGGTGCAGGAAGTGCACATTCCAAGAGCATGCAGAAGGCAGGAAAATGCCTATTTGCAATTACCAAAGTTCACAAATCACACAAGATTCAGCTGTGAGTTGGCAAAATTCAAACTGAAAGTGGACAGTGTGAAAGTGGACGAAATTCTCAGCCAAAACTGCAAGGAATTAAGTGTCCTGCATGTTTAAAAGCATAGTAAGGTGAAATTAGAATCAATTCTATAAAAGACAGCTGATGATTTTTGCATGGACACTGAGCTTCAAGAGCATTTTTCCACATGGATCAAGGGGGGATTCTGCCCCTGTGCCCCCTCAGGTGAGAGCCCACCTGCAGAGCTGCCTCAGCCCTGGGCTTGAACACCTGGAGCTGCTGACAGAGGCCAGAGGAGGACTGATAACATGTTAATGAGAACATGTAATATTCTACTGGAAGTCTCACCAGTGACTTCAGCAATTTAGCAGTGAATTTGCTGAAAACCAAGCCTTCACAACTCTCCTGCATGCAACTGCAGTTAACTGATAGCAACAGGGGACTGCCATGGTCTGCCATGGCTAGCCAGGGTTTTCAGAGGTGGGAATAAACAGATGCCAAAGGCTTGGTTTCCATCTCAGCTTCTAAATAGGATTAGAGTGAGAACAGGTCTTTTTGTGTTGTTATCGCTGGGCCCTAGAAATGGTCCAGCTTGACCCAATTGGAACTTGAATAATATGGTATTTTTCAAAGCCAGGCTGCTTTGCTAACAATGAGCACTTTCATCTGCCAGAGATCACGTTCCAGTTTTAAAACATCAACTATTGGCATTTTTTAAAGAAAAAACCAAACTGTCATTCTCTTTGATACAACAAAACAAAACCTTCCATAACCATTTTCTCTTTGGAAATTATTTCACCCTGATATCGGTTGTCTACTAGGAAGAGAATTTGGGAGCAGAGTGAATTGTACTGTAGCAGAATTTTCATGCAAAAAATATTGTCTAGTCCTTTGCAGATTTGTGGTTAAAGCAACTGAAAACAGAATCCATCATGCAAAAACTGGCAACTGTAACAAGCATCAATACCAGCTTCATCTCTGAGGATTATATCAATTTAAATAATGCACAATATTTAACAGGCAGGTTTTTTTCCCAGCTTTTTATATTATTTGTGAGAGGTCATTCCTGTCACACTGTTCTTGAAGAAAAATTTTTAATTATGCATAATTCACAATGTGCTACTGATATCTGTTTGTCTTTATTTGTCTTATGTCTTTGGGATTCCTCAATGTCAGAGATAGAAAGAGATTTGTATTCAGAATAAAGGGCAGAGAGCCTCATCTCAGTTTTTCCCACTTCTGAGTTTATTCATGTTTGCATAAGGAAGGAGGCTGTACATGATGAATCATGTATCACACCTATTATCTCCTCTAAATACAGAGGGAAGAGAACTGACAGCTTTAGCAAAGGTGGTTTGATGCTCTTTAACAAGTCCTGGCTTTTAAAAATCACTCTACACTAGCATTTAAGAAACACATATCCCACTTTTGGGCCAACAGCACAAACTCTCACCCCCAAAACCTACAGAGAAGTGATTTCTCATTTTGTATATAATACATTATTGCACCATAGTGTATTCTCTGGAAGGATATGTGTCTCCTTCCTGAGAAAAGTAGTTTTATAATACTCACTTTCCCTTCATCTAGTTGCACTATTTCAGAAACATCTTACAGAAAACTTTGGTATATTTTCCTGTAAAAGAAAGCATTTGCAATAAAAAGGATTTAAAATAGAAAACTGCCTTAAGTTCAGAGTTTCAGAGTTTGGCAGTTCCTGACCAGCATCCTTGTTTGTTTTCACCTCTCTGATCTCTCCAAATTTGAAGCCAACTCCATTCTCCAATCCTGCAGCCCTAATTTAATTGGCCATCCCTCTCACATTGCCATGGATCCAGTGATTTACTTTAAGCTCCTCTGAATTTGGTTGTGTGTGGAGGATACTTGAATCAGCTGCACAAGTTTGCAGAGTTGCACCTCTGTGAATTGGCAGCAGAAATGAGGAGCTGACATCCTGTAAAGACTTTTGATGACCAGATGATGAATCAGAGTCCCTGATCACAGTTCAGTCAGACAAATTAATATCATTAATTAGGAGAAAACTAACTCCTCCACTTATTAAAAATCTTCCCTTGCCTCCTTCTTTCATGATAGGTTTTTAATTTTCCTTTCTGTCACTTATTTGTTGCCTTCCTGACCCTGATTACTACTGGAGTGTGTACAGTCAGAGCAGCCTCACTGGAAATGCCTCTGATCCATGTTTCCAGCTCACTGACCTCTGAGGAAGAACCCTCCCAAACTATTCTCCCTGTCCTGCTGCACAGAAGGAAATATTTCACTGCAGATGTAGCAGACACTTCCACAAATCCATACCCTGCACACTGAGACTGAAGGGCTCCATGGTGGGCTCTCCAGGCTCAGGGGAACAGAAGTGGCCCCAGGATTTCCACAGATATGTAAAGATAATTCTTTGGAGCTGCAGGTGCTTCACTCAGGCTGCAGGGAACGGGTGGCTGTGGTCACACTGCCCCTCCCCTGTCCTGTCACACCAGGGACACGAGAAAGCCTTGTGAGACCACTTCTGATGAGACAGCTGGGAATGCATTTCATGAAAGTTCTCAAATTAACTCTTGGATGACAGAACTGGCTTTGCACTTTTGTGGCTACATGGATAGAACCTCTGGTGGGGAAGAGACCTCACACTATTTTTTGCTACAGGAAAACAGGGTGACACACTTCTGTCCCTCATAACATGACTGGACATGGCCCTCAGAGTCCTGGGCTGGGTGATAAGGTGGGGATTGGTTAAAGTTTGGACTCAATGGTCTTGGAGGTGTTTCCCAACCTAAAGGATCCTGTAGTTCTCTGACCATCTTGGTCTTAAATACATATGAGAAATATGCAGCCATGGTCTTTATAATTATCTATGTATAATTGTGATGTTCAGAGAGCTTAGCATCACTGTGTGCCAGTGTGATTCCTGAAGATTCTGTATGTCTCCTCATTTGGGTAAGAACAAAATCCAGCATGCTTCTTGTTAAATTGGGGAGTGCAGGGTAGGGTGGGAAAGGAAACAACACAGGTAGTAGTAGAAAGGAAACCGAATCTGAATCTGGCAAATCTATATTAAAAAACAAAACAAAACAAAACAAAACAAAACAAAACAAAACAAAACAAAAACAAAACCACAAAAACCCAGAATAAAACTGTTGCCCAGAGAAGCTGTGGCTGCCCCTGGATCCCTGGAAGTGTCCAAGGTCAGGTTGGGCAGGGCTTGGAGCACCCTGGGATAGTGGAAGGTAGACAGGGGGTGGAATAAGCTGATCTTTAAGGTCCCTTTGAACCCAAATCATTCTATGATTTATTTTAAAACTGAGGTGTGAATTTGTGCTTAAACTGCACAGCTGGAATGGACATGGAGATTATTACTCGTGTTAAAGCATGTCACTTTGTAAATACACCAAGATGGTAAATATCAATTATTTCAGAGTGTTTACCTTCGCCTGCAGATTTGCTGTCACACCTTGGTGAACTCCAGCGTGTCTGTTACCTTTGAGGGCAAGGGAAGGTGATATTAAACACACAACTCACACCTGCTTTGTGTCTGGCTCCTCAACCATTTTATGAGTGATCAATACTTTCACACAAATCTGTGACAGGACCGAATCAAATCTGGGAGAGGCAGGAATTTCCAGCACCATTTTGTTATTAGTGAGGATCACAGAAGTCCTTCCTCATTAAATTCTATACAAAACCAGGTTGAGATAATCACCCTGAGATGTGAAGTCTCATGATCAGCCCTGTGTGTTTATAATCATCAGGCTGGGCTGTGTTTAAAGGGTGATGGAGAGGACAGTGGTCTTCCCCTCTGCTTCAGGAAGAACAGCCCAAGGACATCTGAAATACCAGTGCCCTGAATATCAGAATATTAAGTATAATACTGTTAGGGAGGTGTGATATAAAGTCATACATTTTTAAATTCTGTACTTTAATTATTACTGTAGGTTCAGAGCAATAGGTTCCAAGGACAAAGCAATGACTTGAAGCTGTGAAAGCCTGCAAAAGGATCAGGTTACAGACAGCGTTTGTTTTTCAAACCTTCTGAATAATCAATTACAGGAAATTCAATTCCAAATTGAATTTGGGCTAAGAAGTATGTTTGAGCAACAGAAATTTCTGGAAGTTCAAACCATAACTAACCCATAAAGAATTTAAACAATCTTATTAATTTATGTGGAGAAAATAAAACTGTGCTGTGGTTTTTTTCTTCTTGAAAATGATGAGAACTATATTTTTAGGGTACAAATATTAAAATAAAAATTCTAAAAAAAAATCTAGACTATTCTCTGTCCCATGGAAAAATACCTTTATGGAAACTATTTCTGAGGTAAGTGGGTTAATTTTTTGCTAGGTTAATTTTTTGCTAGAAGTGATGACATTCCATAACAGTCCAAGGCAATTTCTTACCTGGAGCAATTATTTTCCTAATATCCTGCTGAACTTTCTACACCATCACTCTCAGTGAATCTTCCCAGTTAGGTAATGGGCCACCAAAAAATACTTTCTGGATATTATTTTCTAGGGTACTTTACAACAGTTTCTCCTGGGGTCTATTTTTGGCTTACCAGTGAGAATATCCTGCTATTAGATGGATTTATATGTTTTATAAAAAAATGAAGATGTATAGAATATCTACTACCTCACACATATCAATAAAACACCTGATATAACAAGGGAAATGGTGGTGTTTTGACACAATTTCTTTATGATTCTGTTCTGTCAGTGCTCTCCCTGATTGTGTGTGTTTAGAAAGTGATAGTTTCATTATTTGTTCCCATCTAACTCATAAGCCCAGCCTGTCACCTTCTCCTCTTTCTTAAAATAGTCAAATATCTTCCCATTTTGCACTTGTTTGGACCTTGAGCCATGCCCTGTTCGAAAGGCACCCCTGATGCCTCCAGCAGCTTCAGTCAATTCTCTCGGGCACTTGGAGTGGCTCCCAGATCAGCTGATGTGTGAGCACCCAACTCTCAGAGGAGAGTCTGATCTTCCCCTCTGCTATCACAAGTCCTTTTTCCTTTGACACCAGTGTTAGTTCCTTTAAAAGTATCACAGCCCAGCTTTACAGTTAAGACTGATGCAGAAGAGATATTAACACTCTGACCTTCTAAAAACATCTGCTGTCACTTATTTTCCTTCTTATCTGGGGAGAAGATCAACTCTTCCCTTCATTTCTCTCTTACTATTAATGTACTTACAGAATCCTCCCTTTCATTCTTTCTGTGACTTCTGAGCTCTACCAGGTCTTTTGATGTTTTGCTTATATTTCTGTGCTATTTTTTTTCATATTTACACTCTTAATACTTTGACTTCTTTTCTGTTTTCTATAGGCTTCTTTTTCATCATCATCAAGTCATTGAAGGATTCATTATTTAGCCAGCTTGGAGTGTCACTAATCTTCTTCCTGTGCCTTCTTTTCTTAGGAGAGGTGTTTTTTTTTTTGCTAGCCGCATTATTTCTTCCTTAAGTAACTGTCAACTCCTCCAGAATCTCTTTTCCCCTTAGACAGCAGATTTTTCCTAGTGATCTTCTGAGCTTACTAAAGCTTCAGCTCTACTTTATCTATTCACTATTTTTCTATTTCTTTTCAGAAAATCATCCATTAGAAAACTTTATTCTCCATCAGGTCTAGTCCATGGAGTCTACAAATTCCTTTGATCACATGGTCAGCCATGGCATTAAATAAAATCCCAACAGACGTTGCATCACACAATATTGTGGGATTGCCTTCCACTGGAATATTACATTTTTGTACAATTTGCAGGATGTTTTTGGCCACTCAGTGCAGGATAATGTGCCTAATCAATAGCAACAGTCCCACAGTGTCTTTGTAAGAACTACAATGGTGCTTTATCCATGAAAACACCCAAAAGCAAAAGTTTGGAAGGTTAATGAGGCTGGGATGAGCCACAAGATCAAAAGCCTCAGCTCTTTTAGGTTCATATTTCTCATGGAAAGACTTGTAAAGGACAGAGTCTTCCATAAAGTGGTACCAGTGAGAGACACACACCCCAACAGATTCCAAAATTCTGTATGGAATATTTGCTGTTCTTGCTTATTCTATCAGATTTTGTAAACCATCAGCACTCATTGTGTTTAGTTACAGCAGAGCATTGCTGATTCAGTCAGGAACAGCACAAGAGGAGAGTAACTAAATCCACTGATATTAAACCATGTATGCTAGCAAATATGGATTTTCCATCTAGAAGAGGCAGACAATATGCAAATCAATTAAAATATGCAAATTTCACTGTCTCTGATTACAGTAAGTGGTTATGGAATACCATCACTGTAAAAAGCTACCAAAATAATAGTGTTTAACTGATTCTTTTTGCAAAATTAAGTTTTCTTTAGTAAATTGACAGAACTCATAACTTAATGAAGTATGTAAATGTGACACAGAGACTGTACAGTACCTTGTTGGTTGAAATGTGATTTTGGTACCATGCAGGCCACTTAATCTTGTAAATTTTCACAGGAAGGTCTTGGCTGTAGTGTTTCCTTCTGGGTTAGTGAACTCCAACATCAGAACTCAATTAGTAATGACACCAATATAATCTCTTTTCTCTTCCTATCATGCCCCTCTCAGCACACAGAGTGACCCTGTCATGAGGAAATATTCTATATATTGATGGAGTTCGTGGTGCAGAATTCCTTTGCAGAGAAGAAATTAGGGAAGGGTGTGAACTGTATCTTTTTGTTTTATAAAGAATATGGTCATGATGGTGGAAATAAAACATGGAATGAAACAAATTCTCATGGATTTGATGTGAGATATAAATATTTGTATACATATATAAGCACTCTTCATAACATCACCTGATTATTTTTTTCCTGTTCTATGTAAATTTAGAATTTTCCCCTCTTTTTAGGACATTTAAGTTTTGATCAGGCCAATAATTAATAACAACTCAAACAGAAACATTTACGTCCCAGATGCTGGGCAATTACTTCTCTCAGAATACACTGATAAGTATCTACAGTGTACTAACCAACTGATAAACCAGTATGAGGACTAGAACAATCATTTTTGCACTATCAAGAATCAGCTGCCTCTCAGAAAAGGAAGAAACCTGCTATCAACATTAGAATCTTCTTGGAGAAGACAGAAATGCTGATGTTGATTCACAATAACCATGGGTTAAGACTTAAATAGTCCCAACAAATGTGCAGAAGGTACAAAAGCAGGAGAGGGTCTTTTACAGATTCTGAGAGCTGATTCTCCACAAATGCATTGGAGTTAAAAAGCTAATGAGGGTGTTAACCCTCTTGTTATACTGAGCATCTGAAAGGTAAGTAGCAAAAGTGCTAAGAAAAATTACGTTGTGCGTAAAGCATCTAAATTTTGCACCAGGAATTAGATTGCCTTGTTGCCTTTAAAAGAGATTTCCTAATTGATGCCCTCCAAGTCAGGGAAATCAAACTTTTCCAAGCTGCATTCAGTCAGTCTCTGTTTCACTAATCCAAAAATGAAATTATATTGAACTAGGTGTTGAATGAGAGGAAATGAAACTGGCTTAAAATGCAAAGGCTATCAAAATGTCAAGTGGTGTGAAAGCCAACAGGCTCTGGATATCTCAAGTGGGGAGACAAAATAAAGAATTTATGCATGGATGTTTAATTACCTCATCTGTGAACTTTTATAGACTTGTTTTCTCAGAGCTGATAGTCCCTAACAAAATCTCTTTCAGATGCATGCTCATATATACATCTTTTAAAACAACGCTTAGTTTTTACTTAATTTTCTGGGGTTAAAGTTCATCAAAACAGACAGGAGGAAAAAAAGTGGAGATCAAAAGAAAAAATGAAAGAGAGTAACAAGGTAGATTTGCAAAAGGGAAAAAATAAAGATAGGCCAGATCCTCAGGTATATAAACCATTACTGAATTTGGCTTCCACCAAGTTAGGCCAATTAACACAGCTGAGAATCTATCAGATTAGGGTGAAAATACATCAGGTAGCACAGTGGAATTTTGGGCAGTGGCCATGCAACAATTACTGGTAAATAGCTAATTACCTTGTTTAAAAATCTTTCCTGTAATGGGCACTAAAATTGCCCTCAGCTTGAGCAGCAAGAACAACTATTAATTACAGCAAAGCAACCAGTTCCAATGCCTGAAACCTGAATTAAAGGAAAATGACCACCTGGCACCAGCATGGATATCACCATTTCATCATCATGCATTGCTAATGCCAGTAAGGAAAAGAGAGATCAGAAACACAGGAGGGAAAGACAGGAGATGTTCCTCAATTTTGTTGCATCAAACAATTAAATCCTCAGCAAACTCCTACTAATTAAACTAAACAGAAAAAATACAACTGGCTTCTGCTTCAGATGTGGACAGATTAAATAAAATTTAAGCAAAATCACAAGCATTTGGAAGCTTTCCAGGTTTCTCAAATGAAATCCACAGTTTCCATTTCCCAGTATGGGATTCAAGTAACAAAACCTTGCTTTACAATGTCAGTGAAGTGCCATTGTGTAAGGGGTTGCTGTCAAAATGGTAAAAGTTTTATTTTGACATCAGCATCAATTAGAAAAGGGTTTGCCCCACAGTTTGAAGCAAATTTTTTATACACTGGCCTGAATGTCGAAACCCACTGCAATGCTATTAGATAGGACTGAGTTAGCAGAGAGGAGATTGTTTGGAAAATTATCAAGAACTTTTATACTTTCAGTGCACCTGAACATGGAGATAAAGCAGAGGAGCAGGAAGGTACCTGCCTGCAGAGGTACAGATCGATGTCCTGCAACCAGGAGGTTATAAATTGTCTCCAACTGAATCATCCACTGGGCTGCAGCAGCCACTTTGACCACACTGGGCAAAGGGAAAAGGTTCTGTGGCAATAATTAGCATAAGATCTGCTCTTCACTCCCACTTTCATTTCCAAGTTATTTAGCACTTCCCTGCATAGACACAATTCCATTGCACCAAAACAAACATCACACAGTCAATAACAGCAGGAAATATGGAAACCTGGAATTTCAGAATCCATTCTGAACAGGAGGCACAACTTGTGCCCTGGGCAGTGGCCAGCCCTGAACAGATTGTGCCCAGAGCCTGGGCAGTCTCCTCCCTGGGGATATTGCAGAGCCCTCTGCACACACTGCTGTGCCCTGTGCTCTGGGATGGCCCTGCTGGAGCACCTAACTGAAACCAGGACACTCAGAATCAAAGCTTTACAGACAATAAAATCGATGCTGGAGGAAGGAAAACTGGGCTACCAGAAAACCATAATGACCAAGAACTATAATTTCAGTTTTAGTTGTAGAACACTGCAATGGGCCTGAACTCTTCTTGGTCCACTGAAAACTCAAAAGCAGAAACTCAGGCTTGGAAAGATCAGGTTAAATAAGCAAAAAAAAAAAAAAAACCCAAACAACAAAAACCACTCCACCACTAATTCACTAGGAGGTGGGCTGCCTTGGGCAAGGTTGTCCTTTCAGGTGGTAAAATCACCAGTCACAGAGATTTCTAAACCTTTGCTAGACAAAGCAATTGACCTCATCTAGCAGTGGGCTCATAATATTTTTTCTTCAGATAGCAAGTTGGCCTTGCTGACCTGTGGGGCTGCAATCCAGGTAACTCTGCTACGATTCTATGACGAAGTTAATCCTTTTCTCACAAGAACTGAGTACTTTTTTTCCCCCTCACAAGAACTTCTGTCACCAACAGAAAACAATAGTACTTCAATAACTTTGAGTGGAGCCAGCTGTAGTGAAGCACTCCAGAAAACTCACTCTGAAGCAGATTTAATTAGAAACTGAGAAGCACAAAGCACCTTATACCTTACAGCCAAATACAAGAACCTAATAGAAAGGTACAGGGGTGAGAGAAAGGAGAACACACAGGGATCTGAGAATGACCCCAACAGTTTTCTTATTTATCAAGACTATAACACTGAGCTTCTTCTCAGCAGAACTAATCTGGCACCTTTGGCCACAGACTTTGCTAAATCCAAATGTCTTATAGAAAAAAAATAAAAACCACCTTTGTGGTTTCAGCCTGGAAAGAGCCTTGTGGCTTGACACTGGCTGCTTTCTGCAAGGCTTCAGAACTTTGGGAGTGCCCAGCTCTGACCCATCATTGCTGGTAAGTTATGTCCACACAGAACTAATTTTCAAGGATAATGTAGCTGGACTAGAGCTACATTGCGAGGATATTGTAGGCTGCTAACAAGGGATATTTTCTGTCAACTATACTGAGCTGCCAATGGGTAATAAATATCTCAAGGTAAAACTAGGATAATCTGTATAGGGGAATGTCATCCTGATATAATGTGGTTCTGCTAATGTATTTGTCATGTTTAACCACAGGTGAGAGGCATAATTTCCAATGAAATAATAACTTGTGAGAACATAACCCAGGGAAACCTCTGCCAACAATCTGAAATTCACTTCTGCTCCACAGTTTCTGCTGAGCTGGGAATCTTATCCATTAGAATTGGAATGTTATTTAATTGTCTCCTCTAAAGAAGGCCTGCTGTGCTGTATTTTCTCTGGTTTTGCTACTTGTATATTCTGTTATACTACCTAGTGAACAATGAGCTGGTTGTCTGAGATCCTTTGCTTGCCTGAACTCTAAAGTTTTGCTATAATACTTTCATTTTAACATACTGAGAAAGTCTGGTGTTTATATTGTTAACAGTCACATTTCTGCTTCTTGGGAGGACTGTTTATATGGAACACTTCATACAGTTGCAGTCTCAGTTCTCTATAATATAGAGTTGGCAATATTAACAATTCTAGACATTTCCAATATTAGGACTTCTAAAATAACTTTTCCCTCGTTCACCCAAACACAGAAAAAGCTGGAATTTCCTCACACTTTGCCTGTTTCTGGTCATATGACTGCTGGAATCCATTAGAGCATCTGAAGAGAACCTGCTGCTCAGCACAGGCACCTGTTTGTGTCTGCAGGAACACAGGAATGGGCTTCTTTGTGCCCTTCTAATTCCAAACGTTCCTATCCTGTGAGGGGTTGCATCCCTTGCTGCTCAGCAGGTCTTTCCTAGTGGTGGCATAAAAACTGTTCAATGTCAAATTGCAAACAGTAAAAAAAAAACCCTGAAATTCAGCAATCATTTGTACTCAAATGTTTATAACTCTTACACTGTCCAAAATTTTCACAATTTATCATGACACAGTAGAACTGCTCTTGATAAGGAATTTTATGAACACAAATACAGTGGATGGCAAAAATCTCTCAGGAAAACCCTGCAAGCTGTATTTGGTATTAAGTCTTAACTGGGCTAAAAATTCAAACTACATTTGTTAATTCAGATTATTTTGTTCAAAGTCTCTACTTGTATCACTTCATGTACAGCCAATAAGAATAAGCTTTTCCTGTGGTTACCTCAGAGCTGTATGATACTGTATTTTCTCACCTTATTTGAAATAAAGGAACAATTTCTGTTTCCTCTTCAGGGCAGCAAGGTGGGTTCCACTGGAGGGGGAGAGGAGCACTTGGAAGGGTTTGTGTGAGAGAATTGTTGTGTCAATGTTCTGTTTTTTGAGAATGATTTGTGACCTTTTCTCCTTCCTGAGGAGGGGACACAGAGAGGGCCACACTGAGCTCTGCTCCCTGGTTGAACAGATTGTGCCCAGAGCCTGTGCAGTCTCCTGGGGGACACGGAGCTGTCCCTGGGGCAGCAGAGTGTCCTGGGGGTGCTGGGGGACACGGAGCTGTCCCTGGGGCAGCAGAGTGTCCTGGGGGTGCTGGGGGACACGGAGCTGTCCCTGGGGCAGCAGAGTGTCCTGGGGGTGCTGGGGGACACGGAGCTGTCCCTGGGGCAGCAGAGTGTCCTGGGGGTGCTGGGGGACACGGAGCTGTCCCTGGGGCAGCAGAGTGTCCTGGGGGTGCTGGGGGACACGGAGCTGTCCCTGGGGCAGCAGAGTGTCCTGGGGGTGCTGGGGGACACGGAGCTGTCCCTGGGGCAGCAGAGTGTCCTGGGGGTGCTGGGGGACACGGAGCTGTCCCTGGGGCAGCAGAGTGTCCTGGGGGTGCTGGGGGACACGGAGCTGTCCCTGGGGCAGCAGAGTGTCCTGGGGGTGCTGGGGGACACGGAGCTGTCCCTGGGGCAGCAGAGTGTCCTGGGGGTAAGGAGGCCAAGGCTGCCCCGGGCCATGGGGAAGAGCCTTGGCAGCAGCTGAGGGAGGGAGCCTGTCCCTGTGGCAGCCCTGGGGACACCTCTGCAGTGCCGTGCCCAGCTCTGGCTCCTCAGCACAGCAGGGCCAGGCAGCTCCTGGAGCGGGGCCAGCGGAGGCTGCGCAGCTGAGGAAGGGCCTGGAGCATCTCGGTGCCCGGGAAAGGCTGAGGGAGCTGGGGCTGCTCAGCCTGGAGAGGAGCCCCAGCTGAGAGGGGCCCTGAGGCCTGGCTGGCCCTGGCTGCAGGGAGGGCTCAGGGCAGGGCCCAGGCTCTGCTGCGGGGCCCAGCAATGGCACCAGAGCCACGGGCAGCGACTGAGCCCAGCAATTGCCCCTGCACAGGAGGCACAACTTGTGCCCTGGGCAGTGGCCAGCCCTGAACAGATTGTGCCCAGAGCCTGGGCAGTCTCCTCCCTGGGGATATTGCAGAGCCCTCTGCACACACTGCTGTGCCCTGTGCTCTGGGATGGCCCTGCTGGAGCAGGGAGCTGCCACCAGAGCAGCCCCTGGGGCCCCTCCAGCCCCACCCAGCCTGTGCATCCAGTGGCAGGACACAGCCAGAGCTGCACAGGGATATTTAGGCTGGATTTTAGGAGGCAGTTCTCTACTCAGAGGGTGGTCAGGCATGGAAAGGCTTTCCAGAGAGGTGGTCAGTGCCCAGGTCTGTCAGGGTTAAAGAGGCCTTTGGACACGGGTGGTTGTCTGTCCCTTCCATCTGGAGTAGGATGTTCTATTAGCAATCCAATCTAATGGATACTGACACCAACAATGAAGAGAGGATTTAGGAACACAGTAACAAAAATCTAAATCTCTAAGCCATTTCTGAATTATAAATAAAGTATAATGCACTATAATAAATTGTCATTCCAAATCCCACTGACCATGCCGATGAACAAATCCATGTTAGCTCTAAAGTCTAATATAACCCTCAATCAAACACTGACTTTAGGTTAGTGGTGGCTGACACAGATGTGCAGATCATTCTTGGTAAAAGCACACACAAAAGATTAAATGTATACAGATTTAAGAATTTTAATGTTTTATTTCAGCTGTAATGAATTATTTCAAAAAACCATTTAACCTTTTGCAGTAAGCTGTATTCCCCAGCTTCCCTACCCGTTCAATGCATTAACATCATAGAATCATTAGTAAAAATGCATTAAAAACAAAATGAAAACCACAGAGCCAGGATTTGGGGAACATTGTATTGATGCAAGAGATTAAGATTTCATCATATAGCTTCCACTTTCAATTATAAATAGCAATTATAGAGGATTTGGTGCCCTGAATATTGTAACTTACAAAAGGACAGCACTAGCATCTCATTTCATAAAAAAACTTTTAATAAATGGACGGTTTGGGAAAATAATTCAATTGGCTGTAAAGGAATTTATTATGGGAATTGCATATCTGCAATTCTGACCAGATCTACTGCAAACTGTTCTGTTTTGTACCCAATTCAGCTCCAAAGCAAAAGCAGAGCTGATGGAAAACACATGAGTTCACATGGTTAAACATCTGATCAATTTGTCCCCACTGTTTTTGAAACTGGCAGCTGATAAGTGGTAAATAAGTTACTCAAAATAATAATTTCAAACATATCAGTTATAATTGCACACATGTAACTTGAGTAGTCATAATATATAGTTATTTGACACTTAGGCTCAGAGCTCTCAAAACACAATATCATCAGCGGTCCCACAATTTCAGCATTTCTTACTGCTTTTAATGTATAAATATACACAGAACTGTATTAATTAATCCTTGACATTACTTTTTTCTGTAAGTGGTTTTAACTTAGTGAGCTCCACTATTACCTTCTGTGTCTGTACTTAACAAGTATCTGGAAGAAAATTGAAAGACAATCCCGTTTTTATTCCCCATGTTGGTCAGCTTTTTAAAAAAACCCTGACACTAAAAATCACTTATCAATACCTCCTATCTCATTAACAAATATGACCAATAACACCTGAGTAACAAGAAGACTTGGCCTTGATTTCAAAGAAGTCAAGCTATAGTTTTTGTAGTGGTTTAATTAACACACCCTACATTAGCAAATGCCCATATTTTCAGCAGTACTTATTTAATTCCCCAGGCAGTGAGTAAGAGCTGTGGGTATCTGATACCCAACGAAGCTGGGCTACACTGCTTTATGATTGCACTTAGGTAACAATTGAGTTGTCGATGCGTGAAGTGGAATAAAATCCTATTTTCTCATTAAACCAGCTGCATCATCTCTAGAAATTAATGGTCACTAAGAAAAAAGCCTAAATTCAAAAAGCCACAATGAATGGTGATGAAAGTCTGATTCCATTACACACAAGGGACTGAGGAAAGAGGATATAAATGATTCTCTTTACATTACTGTTAGTTTTGTCTGAGGGTTTTTTTAGGTGTCTGTACATGTGGGAATGAGATCAAGAAATAAGAGCAGCAAGGAGATGCTGGTTTTTGTGAGAGGGGCAGGAAGGAACACAAAGCATTCCTGGTGTCTGTGTGAGGAGGGAACCCTGCTTTGATGGGAACCAGCACTGGGGTGGACACCAAGGACCCTGCAGACTCCCAGGTTAGTCCTTATTCTCCAAAGGGCTCTTGGGGAATTTTTACTCACCAAAACCTTCTCACAAACAATCTTTCACTCTCCAAGCAGTGTCAGAAAACTCCTAAAGTGCCTGGCCAGAAACCCTTATGAGCTGGTGGGGAGGTTCAGTGCTGTTCCCTGCTCAGGGAAGAGGGACCCCTGCTCTGCAATTCCCAGTGATCTCCTGCCATCCCACAGCCACAGCTGTCCCACACGCCCCAGACTAAGAAGCAGCTTCTTCCCGTGCTGGGCACACTTTAGGAATTCCCTCTCCTATGGTAACAGCATTTAATCTTCCAGAGGTTAAATCTGGGTCAGAGGAATGCAGGAGCATGAACCTTGGAAATCTGGGCTCTCCGTGCTGAGGAGTCCATGGATTTCCTTCCAGGTCTAATGGCAGAAAACAAGGGCACCATGCAGAGAAACCCCACCCCTGGAACTTCAGAGTTTAATCTGATGGGCTGGGTGAAACCAGAGTACCTTTAAGAAACTCTCCCCGAAGTGTCAAACATTTAACAGCTAATTGTTCCTGTTGGTCTGTAATTAACTAATGACTGGATAATTGACTGCTGCATGTGAGAACTCCACGTGAGACTTTAATGATAACATCATGGCCTTTCAGCACAAGCCAATGCAAGGTTTTGCAAGAATTCAGGATTCATCCCAGGGCCATCATCAGAATTCACTTTGGGTTTATGTTATTTACCTAAAACTGCACTGTAATTCCAAAGGGTTTTTTCCAGCTATAAACTATGACACAATATTTCTGTAAAAACTGGTGTTGGTCTCTCTGCAGAAGAACTCTCTTCATTTTCATGGGTGAGAGTATAATTCTTTGTGCTCATAATTCTGGACATAACTACACTCTGACAGAGCAATAAGGCTCCCCAGCTTAAATTGCTTTAAAAGAACTAAATATCCCTGAGGATAAAAAATATTACAGCTCCCTAAATGTATTGCTCTGAATTTGTAGAATAATTAAGGCAGTCAGATTGTACCTATCCAGCCATACTTCAAAATGAAAAAAGTGACAACTCACCTAATTTTATTTAATCATTATTTTTAAAGTATGAAAGTTGTATGCACGTGACTGTAACATTTCTACTTCGGAGGATTTCAACCATGGATGAATTCATGATTAGCTATGGATAACGTCCTTGGCTCATCTATTATGATCAAGAGCTGTAAGGTATAATTATGATTTGGAGAAGAAGGTTCCCATGTAATTTTAACACATATAACATATAACACAGGTTTAAATTTTTATTTGACCCCCAAAAATTCCAAACAGTAAACCAACAACCAAAAAGCCCAAAAATAAAAACCAGCAGGAAGTTTAGTTGGAAGTATGTGCCAAGTGCACATAAGCCCTGCTCCTAAACTCAGACTGAACTCCATGAATACAAGATTTTGTGATGCTCAAAATAATGTGAGGAGGTCTGGTCCTCCTAGATCCTGAATTTGTGGAGGAAGAACTGTGCCAGACTGATATCTACCAAGGCAAATCACTCAGTAGCTTTCCAGAAAGCACAGTCCAACCAATAATTTGGCCCTCTAAATACTTTAACAACCCAAACTGATTAATATGAAATATTAATATAATAAAATATAATACATAAATACTTAATTTCATCCTTCTGTAGGTAATACATTTGAAAGCTGTAGATAGCTTTCCTTATGGGTCACTTAATATGTAAACAATATTTCATCTGCTTTTAGGTGGCAAGCAAAAGAAGTAGCCACAGAAGGATCTTGGAGTGTAGATGATGGTGGGAAGGGAGAAAAGGTTGAAAATACAATGCTAAAGCAAGAAGGACTTCACAACCCTCACTTTGATCAGATTAAGCTGCTGTGCAGCTCCATAATAACAGAGCAGCATTCAAAAATCTGAGTAATTGCAAAATGGAATCTTTTTTGGATATACAAGAAAAAGCATGAGCATGTTTTACTTTATAGCTGAAAATAGTCTATTTTCTTGTACTCTTTTAATGAGTACAAGAGATGCTTCCACCTTCTCAACCACTCTCTGAAGAAATTTAAAGAGAAATTTTTGTCCAGTTTTTCCAAACATGCCCCTGTGATACATATCTGTGTGTTAGCTGGATACATTTGTCAACAGACACAGAACTGGATCATTTGAAAAATTCTGTGTCTGTGGTTTGCAAAAGAAGTGTCTTACAATCCAGGAAAAAATGGATTGCTCATTCCCACTGGTGCTATTAACAATTGAAGCTCTGCATAATTACACCAGTTTTAACATGAAAAAGCACTTCAAAGGGTATGGACTGATAGAAAAGGTAAAAACTTTGTAAATTAGAAACTAGAGGATAACTTGACCTTTGTATGAAACTTGGATTTCACTTTTGCCTAATTACATTGCAAATCATCTTCTCTCTATTCAGGGTAATTTACTTTAAAAACATGAAAATAGGGTGTTTCATCTGAGTGCATGTTGAAACTGTATAAACAAAATTTACATGGAGAGCTTTCTAAAAGGGCCTCGAATGAGGGTATTTAGCTCTTCTATATTCATGACGCTGTGAGCAGACTCACAACAAACTCATCTTACAGCATTTAAATTTACCTGGACAACCTTGCATGAGGCCACCTGTTATCTGCCTGATCATCACTTCATTCTCAATCTCTTGGTGCACCTAAGTAATTTTTAAACTTCTGCTGTTATTAATTCTATACAGAAAAAATGAGTTCTGGCAATTTCCTGTTTTTCCTCTAACCTGCTAAATAACAATTGGGTGGTGGGAGACTTCATATTAAATGGAATTCTTTCAGATGTTCAGACTTTAGGGCAGATTTGAGTAGAAGGAGCAGATGTTAATAAGTTCTCAGCTTCTTCAGCTTGATTTCTGCAGCATGCTTCACTTCAGCGTCATGTAATTCTGCTCCTTTCCCTTTGGTTCTTTGTTGAAAAGTTAAAACTATTTGATTGTCTCTGTTGGAAAAATGCTATGCAATTTACTGTAGCTAAACCCAACAGAATTCTAAATAGCTTTTATTATTAATTACAAGAGATATCTTACTGAAAAAAAAAGTTTTAGAAATACTAAAATGAAAAAGACATCTAGTTTTCACTTTGAATTGCTGATATTACAAACCATAAAACAAAGCCAATCCTCCAAGATACATAAATTCTACACTGAACTCTACATGTGCTCAACTGGGCAATTCTCTGCAGGGGAAAGAAATGCTCAACAATCCTGCTGCCAAAAATATTTGGGTGTGAAGACAAGAATAAATACATTAGGACCCTGAAGATCTTTCATTCTAATATCAGTCAAACCAAACAATGCCCAGCTCTAACCTCTGTGGTTTCAGGCATGGAGTTGAGATAAAACAATATCTCATCTTCCCACTCCCAAGTATGTATGTAACAAAGTACTCATTGCCCTTAGCTGTCTTTTGTGTTATTGCTCTGCAGAGATAGATAATTTTGACAGAATTTGAATCACTTAAATTTGAATTTAAACTTTGATCTCTTTGAAAGAGGTAAAATTCCTACAGAAATGTTGTCATAATGCATATAGCATATAACTGCCCAAATTAGAATTCACTATTAGAATTTATTGTGTAATTATATTATTGATCATACGCATTAGGAAGCAGCTTTAAAAATAGTCAGTTATTGTTGCCCTGTTTTTGAAAGCCTTCTGGAAAGTTTATATTCTCGAGTCAGATTTTCTCACACATTGTACTAAAAACACTGGCTTTGTTTACATTCCTTCTTGGAGAAGGAATCTGATGGACTGGGCACTTCACCAGTCTGGTTGAGAGGTGGGATTTCATCTTGCAATCCTCTCTCACTTTGCAAACCTTATAAATTGTGTATCCATAATAAACAGGCTTTTTTTGTAGGGGGGGCTTCTGCTGTTCTCTTGATTGTGGTGAAACCGTGTCCTTCTTTCATGCCCAGTTGCTACAGTTACTACACGTTATCCCCTACTCCCTTCTACTTGTTGCTGGAAAAGAGATGGATATGAAACATGTGGATGCCCTGGGAGAGTGACCCCTCGGTTTTGGCTTCTCCCATGGAAGTTCAAGGACCAGCTGTCAGTTACCCCAGTTCCATTTCCCCCAGTTAGCCTTGCAGGGCTGTGTTCTGTACCCTGCAACCTCACAGGCAGTCGGCCCGTTGGCTGGCTCTCCCCTTAGTTTGCNGTTATCCCCTACTCCCTTCTACTTGTTGCTGGAAAAGAGATGGATATGAAACATGTGGATGCCCTGGGAGAGTGACCCCTCGGTTTTGGCTTCTCCCATGGAAGTTCAAGGACCAGCTGTCAGTTACCCCAGTTCCATTTCCCCCAGTTAGCCTTGCAGGGCTGTGTTCTGTACCCTGCAACCTCACAGGCAGTCGGCCCGTTGGCTGGCTCTCCCCTTAGTTTGCCATGTGAGGCTGTGTTCTAGTGAGTTCCCTGTTCTCTGTACCCCTGTCACTGTCGAGTCCGATGACATGGAATAGACTCCAATATATTCATCAAGGCAAAGAGAGATTTTATTAAGAATTCACACTCCAATATATAACATAGATCATGGAAAACAAAACCTCATTGGGTAAAAGATAGAAACAATTATCTCAACCAATTAGAGTGACTCTCACGTAGAGCCTTGCAGGTGCAAGGTGCTGTCTTGTTGTTTAACATTCTTTGTGCATGTTGATGTTCAGCTGGTCTGGAGAGCAGAGAGCTGTTTTGGATTCACTGCGTGAGAACTTCTCACAAACCCTGTTTCATGGTTTTCACAGATCTTCTCTGTTCCAAGCCTGTTTCTGCCACGACATACCCCCATTGGTTTGTTCCCCAGTTCATCTTCCCTGACCACTCTCCCCGTTGGTGAATGTGTCTGTCTCCCTGCCTGCCCTCTCCATTCACTGGTCCCCGCTGCTTGGCCCAGCCCCCTCTGTACCTGTATAGATGCTGATAGACAGTTAGAGAGAAATTCTGAGCTACAGCACGCAGCAGCTTGCCTGTGAGAAAGGAAAAACCATTCTCACACATTGAATCAAAATGTGTACCCATGAGAACTTTGGCATCAACGCAGAGAAAGAATTCTAAACATTAGATAAACAAACTGCACCTGCGCTCTTAGGATGTGTGTTCACTCACGGTTGGTCTAGAGTAATTGTTTGTAGAGCTACAGCACGCAGCAGCTTGCCTGTGAGAAAGGAAAAACCATTCTCACACATTGAATCAAAATGTGTACCCATGAGAACTTTGGCATCAACGCAGAGAAAGAATTCTAAACATTAGATAAACAAACTGCACCTGCGCTCTTAGGATGTGTGTTCACTCACGGTTGGTCTAGAGTAATTGTTTGTACCACGTAGCCAATGGTGTTAGGGGGTTAAAATAGTAGCCAATAAAATATCACTTGTGCACGAAACATGCCATAAATATTGGTCCTTTTTCAATAAACCTGGCTAATTGCGTTCTGAATCAGAATGGAGTCCATGTCGTTCGTCCGTCTCAACTGCAATGTGCCCGCATTTCACCCTGGACTCTCCAGTCTCGTGGTTCTTTGTTCGTGGTGCCTTCAGCACGTGGATCCAATAAACCCCGCTGGGCTTTCCCACAGGAACCCCTCCTGCCTCCATCGCCTTTCTTACAACACCCAGCCATGGCTGCGAGCTGGCGCGCGCCCCTCTGCCCGACCGGGGCGTCCTCACCCGTGGAGACGTTCCTGGGAAGGCAGCACTGCCGAGCCCCCTGAGCCAGCCACACTGCTACAGAAACTGGTGTAGAGTCCTGCCATGTTTATTCTTGTATCGTTTCTGACCATCCAAGTCCTTCCAGAAGGATGACTTGTCACTTAAAGACTGGATGCAGTTGACTGTGATAAGATTTGTCTCAGGGTATCCATCGTCAATGAGCCAGAAAAACATTGCCATTCTCAGAATTATGTGCAAGTAGCCAGCAAATCAGTGGGTCAGATGCAAAGTCAGTTCCAGAGAGGAGTGTGTCTAACCTGACAATAATAATTTCTTTTTCATGTCTTAACATACAGAGTAATTTCTTAGTGCTTTACTCATCTGTTTGGCCTAAACCCAAAATTCCAATGAAGTGCAACTACATTTTATGTGTCATTATAGGACCATGAGTCAGAATTAGTGCAAAGTGCAGATTACAGCATAAAAATTCCTACATTAATTAGATGGACATTGAGTAGAACAGCACATTCTATTACTGTTTCTTTATAATATTGTCTATTTCAGGCTCAGCAACTGAACAAGACTCTGTAAGAACTGTTATAAATCTCCATCTCATGACTTTGTTGATTGTAAGACTGATTTTATAGACTACATTAAATAGGCTATTAAGGAAGTAATTAAGAGAAAATTATATAGGACTTCCATGTCTCAGTTCATTGGAGATGTCTGAGAATTTTTATATATATGAGACTCCTTTAAGTTCAAGTAAAATACAAAAAAATGGGCAAAGATGCACCAAAGGCGACAAAATGTACTATTTTCTCTAAGCTAAGGAAACCAAATATCAGGCATCTTAGGGACTCAACATCCTTCAGAAGATTTTTTGAAATATAACATTTAGATTTTAATCTTCAATAATACTGGTTATGAATAAAACATTTCCTGAGATATGGTTTAGTTTGGGAGGTTTTTTTGTTTGTTTGTTTCTTGTGGGGGGGGGAGGTTGTTTCTTGGGTTTTTGAGGGGTTTTTATGTGTTTGGTTTTTTGTGTTTGTTTTTTTTAGTTGTTGTTGTTTTTGTTGTGGTGATTGTTTTGTTTTTCTCTTTTTAAAATCATTATCCTACGTGAAACCCCTTCCTTTCCCCAACCCAGCTATTTCCAAGCTGTCAAACAATGCTCACTCAGCTTCTGGGGCTGCTTTGTCACTGCAGGAAATCTCAAACCCATTGTACCTGCAGCACCCAGTCACAAAAGAAGGACACAGATTCCCCACAATTAGGAGAACAGCTGAGGCCCCCAAAAGGAGAGAGAGCCGTTCATTATGAATACATAATTTTATAGTTTGCAAAGTGCGAGAGGATTGGAAGGTGAAATCCCACCTCTCAACCAGACTGGTGAAGTGACCAGTCATTCAGCTTTCCTTCTCCAGGAAGGAATGTAAATAAAGCCATTGTTTTTAGTACAGTGCATAAGAAAATCTGACTCGAGAGTATAAACTTTTCAGAAGGCTTTCAAAAACAGGGCGACACAAACCAAGGGAAAAACCCCAACGAGTTTGAAGCAGAGGCCACCTCAGCCATGTAGCAATAACAGCCCAGTGTCCCCAAAGTGTGTGACAGGCTCCATTTGTCTCAGCAGCTCTGCCATGTGCTCTGCCACCATCCTCCTGCCCTGGCACAGCCCCTGCCCCGTGTGCTGCCAAAGGAGCAGCACAGGGAGAGGCAGTGCCAGGAGATTTCCAAATGAATGTGACTTCTAGGAGAATCTGTAGGTCAAGGACCCCAAGCAGGCATCAATTCCTCTCTCTCTGCCAAGGAGCTGTCACTTCCTTGGAAAGTTAAATTTGTCACAAGGAAAGAAAATTTTACCATAGTCTGTTTAAATAACTTAGGGAGTAGAATCTTTTCCCAGGTGCTTTTTCCACACAAAGCAAATGTATCAATCATTTTATTCTCTGAAATAACAATTTATTATCCATGCAGGAGGCCTTAGATTCAATCTGCACAGTGTTCTGAGTGTCGTATCAGATACTAGAATCTGTCATCAGTCTTTATCAAGGAAATCATTCTGTTCTTGTCATCCATTTTTATTAATAAGACTATTTATTACTTCAATAATTAATTATGACAAGTAGTCTGCCATTTGGATAATGAATAAATATTGATAAATTGCATGGCTAATATGCTGTTGCTGTATAACTTGCTTTGAAAATGTGAAGACCTGAATGGTATTAAACCAAATAATTCTAAACTAGGTATCACACAGCTAGAGCTGAATATATATTCAGCTAAAACATTAATTATCAGACTACACAGCTGGCAGAGTCGTGGATTGTTCAGATCTGGACACCTTAAAATGGCCTACTTTTTGAAGTTAAAACAAAATTCAAATTCCATATTAAAGATATAATTCAAAAACTATAATTCATAAAAAAATGTTTCATGGTAACTGATGACTGAATGAATTGAAACAGAAAGATTCTCCATCCTCTCCTGTTTAAAATTCTCCCTATGGCGTTGACTAGAAATGTGGAGGAATCAACCAAAACAAATTATGCCTGCAATGCAGCCTATCCTGCATCATTCCCTTTCCAGAAAGCAAATCTCCGTCATTAATGGGTACTTCTACTTTTCATTACCCTAAATCGCGACTTTACACGATTTCAACTGCTCATCATAAGGTGAGGATTCTGCATGTTTGAAAGAACCATAATATACCCTAAGAAAGATTATCTCTAAGGTAGTTTGTAAAGAGTGATAAAGTAACTGCTCTGATTTCCTAAAATCCTTACTACTTGCAACGAATCAGAGTAAAATCACAGAATGAATCACAGCATGGTTTGGATTGGAAGAGACCTTAAAGCCCATCCATTCCCACCCCTGCCATGGTCAGGGCCAGCTCCCACTGTCCCAGGCTGCTCCCAGCCCCAATGGCCAAGCTGGCCTTGGCCACTGCCAGGGATCCAGGGGCAGCCACAGCTTCTCTGGGCACCCTGTGCCAGGGCCTGCCCACCCTGCCAGGGAACAATTCCTGCCCAAGATCCCATCTCAGCCTGCCCTGGGGCCCTGGGAAGCCATTCCCTGCCTCCTGGCCCTGCAGCCCTTGGCAATTGTCTCTCTCCATCTTTGCTGCAGCTCCTTCAGGCCCTGCAAGGCCCCACTGAGCTCAGGCCAAAGCTTCTCCTCTGCAGGCTGAACAATGGCAGCTGTGGCAGCCTTTCCTCCCAGCAGAGCTGCTCCATCCCTCTGCTCATCCTGGAGCCTCCTCTGGCCTCTCTGCAGCAGCTGCAGCTCCTTGCTGTGCTGGGCCCAGGGCTGGAGGCAGTTTGAACAAGTGGAGTTTTTTCCAAGAAAATGTATTATTGATCTTAAAATGCAAAAAGGATGCCTGTCACAAGGAAGTGAAATGAAGGATTTTTCTTCAAAAATTTTTCTTAGTTTTTTAACCATAAGATAGAAAACATTAGAATTGATGATACACACTTCTTGGGAGGTTTTTCTAGTCCCTATAAAGAGATGTTTTAATAGAGTAATGTTTAAACTTCTGTTCAGGAACGACAGTGAGTACAGCTGAGATTTGCCATTGGGCAAAAGAGATATCAAAATAACTTTTAAGGTTTTTATCAGCAGTGTGGCTGTTAAGAGAGAAGAATGAGTGCGAGACAATTCACAGTGTATTGGCTAAAAAGCAATGCTATAAAGACAGAACTATAATACAGTCAAAATCAGATAACTTTATAATAGAATATAAATCTATTTCTCCAAGGAATGAAATATCCTAATGTGTGTCTCTCTCACAGTGCTGTAGTAGAGTCTTTTTACAAGTAGAGCTTGTAGTTAAATATAAAGTAAAATGTATTTAATAAAAAGATTAATATTTATCAATGTAAAGCATTTAAAATTTAACAATTTTTTTAAAGAATCTGAAATTATATGTAAGGCAATGGCACTGTATTTAATTCCAAACCCTACAGCCTCAGACTCCTAAACAGATGTGATGTGCAAAGTATTTGGAGGTAACTTTAGCTCACCTGGGCAAGAGATATGAGCTGATTGGTACTTTGAAGACAGACTAAGTTTGAAAAAAATAAACTTCAGGAGATTTAAAACTACAAATACTGATTAAGCTGACCTTTTCCTGACTGCGCTGATCCACACTGCTTTAAGATTATGTCACTCAGAAATTATGCCACATACATTGAATAATTTCAAGCCCAGATTCACCTCAAAGTTAGAATATTTTCATTGCCTAAATTTCAAATTCAAGAACCTGAAAGGTAGGGGACTATATGATACTTATAATTTTGAAATATTTACAGACTTGACCACATCACTTTAAGTTATTAATTAAAAGAAAATTATCATGGAAATTAAGCCATACATATGTTTTAAGACAGCTTTCCAGACCACACATTACTTTTTCCCATATTGAAATTAGCTATATTAGATTTGTAGAAATAGTTATAAGCATGTATTTTCAAACTGGTAGAAGTGACATCTGAAAAATGCATAGGCAGTCCACAAAAAATCTTCTAACTATATTCCAAAATGCCACTATTTTGAATTAAGTTAAAGGTGAATTATATTCTAATATTTTCTTTTCATGTTCTTATTTAAAAAAACCCTAACAAACAGTTTCTGGAAATATAGCCCCTTCCTATCCTTAAAAACCTTTGGTAGCAAACCAAGAGATAACTGCTTGAGATTTAGGCAAATACATCTATTCAATTAAATCAATAGATAATGACTTGCTGTAGGACAAAAAATCCACTTTGAAAAAAGTCAGTTGTTATTTTTCTGTTATATTGCTTGCAGAATATGCAGAATGTGAGAGTAAATAACTGTCTAATTGGCACATGTTGGTACTCTCACAGTTGTGTATTGTTTATACCATACCATGGACACATGGTCCTACTGCAAACATGGTTTTCCCAGCAGAACCCCAGGCTGGGTGAGGCTGGAGGGGCCCCAGGGGCTGCTCTGGTGGCAGCTCCCTGCTCCAGCAGGGCCATCCCAGAGCACAGGGCACAGCAGTGTGTGCAGAGGGCTCTGCAATATCCCCAGGGAGGAGACTGCCCAGGCTCTGGGCACAATCTGTTCAGGGCTGGCCACTGCCCAGGGCACAAGTTGTGCCTCCTGTGCAGGGGCAATTGCTGGGCTCAGTCGCTGCCCGTGGCTCTGGTGCCATTGCTGGGCCCCGCAGCAGAGCCTGGGCCCTGCCCTGAGCCCTCCCTGCAGCCAGGGCCAGCCAGGCCTCAGGGCCCCTCTCAGCTGGGGCTCCTCTCCAGGCTGAGCAGCCCCAGCTCCCTCAGCCTTTCCCGGGCACCGAGATGCTCCAGGCCCTTCCTCAGCTGCGCAGCCTCCGCTGGCCCCGCTCCAGGAGCTGCCTGGCCCTGCTGTGCTGAGGAGCCAGAGCTGGGCACGGCACTGCAGAGGTGTCCCCAGGGCTGCCACAGGGACAGGCTCCCTCCCTCAGCT
>VZTR01018878.1:69007-94684 GCA_013400775.1 Chaetops frenatus
AATTTCTACACTTTGACCAGATAATGAAATTTTAAAGTTAAGCTGAAAATACTATTAATATAGAAGGCTTGCAAGATGTGCCTCTTAGCATGATCTTGTTATTGCACCTTACAAATCCCTCTAAAAAACAATTGCCCAATGCTGGCCTAAACCCAAACCAACCAAGTAGTCAATTAAAAATAGGTTTGGGTTTTTTTTAAAGTAAATAGTCATAGTCTATTTAAGTCACAAAGAAAGTCATGAAGAAAAAGCAACAATACATGCATTTAATTGTTTTCTATTACTTTTTTACCAGCTAGAACTCTTTCAAAGGGTACAGAGAAAAAATTATCTATTACTGCAATGTAGGAGATAAGACAAGTAGTGACCCAAGAAAAAAACAGTATTTGAATCATTGTTCCCAAATTTATTGTGTTCTCAAAAATACTGGATTTTTTTTTTTTTTTTTTTTCAGAAAGAACTTTTTGAATCTACATTTAGAAATGTTTCTGATGAATGTGGCAAAGCACCCATGTCTGGTCAGAGAACATCCAAGGCAGGAGCTCGGTGAGGGACAGCAGACACCTCCACAGCATCACAGACATCTCCAGGTCCTGCCAGAGCACACAAGGGGAGCAGCACCCAGGACACTCTCAAAGCTGAAGGCAGCTGCAAACAAAGCTTTCAAAACAAAACTTTCCAGGCACTGCACTAGACTGTGGAGAGGAGCTGTGAACTCAGAACTGCTCTGTAAAAACTCCAAATCGAAATGAATTTTAGGAAAAGTGTGCCAGACTCTCCCCTCCCCTGTGCACTGCTCCTGGGAGCTGTAAGACAATACAAATGCAATTTGCACTTGAACCAGATGTTTCAACCTGAGGCAATGTGAAATTATTTCCTCTTCCTGAGCACTCCTTTAATGGATTCACAACACTGCAGTGCTTTTCTGAAGTGCTACAGGTAGACAAATCTGGCTGAAAAAAAAACGTGTGCCTTCTACAGCAGTTCTAAAGCATCTCCTTGGACTGAAGTGAGGGAAATTCCCAGAATCACAGAAGAGTTTGGGTTGGAAGGGACCTTAAAGCCCATCCAGCCCTACCCCTGCCATGGTCAGGGCCAGCTCCCACTGTCCCAGGCTGCTCCCAGCCCCAATGGCCAAACTGGCCTTGGCCACTGCCAGGGATCCAGGGGCAGCCACAGCTTCCATCTGATCTTATATGAAGTTCTGTGAAAAACATCACTGCCCTTTTGTCAGGTTATCAAACTACTGACACAGAAAGAAGAGTCTTTCAATTTTTTGATCTGACCTGTATCTAAAAGCTGCCACGACAATGCAGGTTTAGCCCCAGCCACTGAAGTTCCTCCTTCCCCACCAGTTTTCTCTGTAAGGAGTTACTGGGCCCTTATTTTACCCTATCCATACCTGTTATGAAAAGACAGGCTAAACATTTAAGTATTTACATCTGTTTAAATTAATAAGCAATTAAAAGAAATCTAAACTCAAAAATGTGCCTGGACACATTTTGCTGCCATGGCAGCAGCTGACTTTGGCTGTAGATATTAATATATCCTTTTTTAATTCTCTGAATAAGCACTACAGACTTGCATTAACATTACAATCTTTAATGCTAATTTTAGACCTCAGTTATAATGGCTTCCTGGAGACTTGCAAAACTCTTTTCCTCTAACAGCTTTTACACGTGGGGTTTCATTCTTTTCTCCCTTCTCTTTTTTTTTTTTTTTGGTTGCAAATGCCATGACCCCCCATGATCCTGCACAGAACACTTCTCATGTATATCATGACAAGTGTAACAATGCAGGCTGCCAGTTCCACTGCACTCCGGAGTCTCAGGAGCACACCAAAGGAATTTTATATGTGCTACCTACAGCATTTCACTGAGTGATTGAAGTGGTACCCAACTCTGAAATACCAATAGTCTTGAGAGGTCGTGTCAGTGGAAAAAAGAATGAGCTGAAGGGTTTTTTGCGCTTTAGGACTAAAACGTAAAAAATTATGAAATCATGCTGTAGGAATAAATTAACAAGGTTCATTACTTTCTATTGATTCATTTATTTACCATCAGCATCTCCAATTCCACTCCTCTGTTCACTGCAATAGTCATAGTTTGTTTCCTTTATCCTTCCCACTGTTAAGTTACTCAGATTATTCCTCATGTTTGCAGCAGCTACAAAGAAATAAATGCACTTCTGCTCTTATGGTGGAAAAATACATTCCCTGTGCAATTCCTGAATTTCAGTGCCTGCTGTGCTCTAGGAACCTGACCCTTATTGTGCATGTGCTGGGGCACTTCTGTTATATTACACCAGTGATGATGGGGTGGTTCCACATCCTGCTGGCAGCTAATGAGGTCCTCCAGGGACCTCTACTGGACCCAGTCCTGTTCAATATCTTCATGGATGATCTGGATGAGGGAATTTGGGGCACCCACAGCTTGCAGATAACACTGAGTTGGGTGGGAGTGTGGATCTGCTGGAGGGTAGGAGGGCTCTGCAGAGGGATCTGCACAGGCTGGATCCATGGGATGGGGCCTGTGGTGTGAGGGACAACAGGGACAAGGGCCAGGTCCTGCCCTGGGGTCACAACAACCCCATGGAACGCTCCAGGCTGGGGCAGAGGGGCTGGAAAGCTGCTGGTGGGAAAGGCCCTGGGGGTGCTGGTGAGAGGGGCTGGACAGGAGCCCAGGTGTGCCCAGCTGTGCCAGAGGCCGATGGCACCTGGGCTGTGCCAGCCCTGGGGTGGCCAGAAGGACCAGGGCAGTGCCTGTCCCCTGTGCTGGCCCTGCTGAGGGACCTCGAGGGCCGTGTCCAGTTCTGGGCCCTGATGGCCAGAGAGGCCTGGAGGGGCTGGAGCGTGTGCAGGGAAGGGAAGGGAGCTGGGGAAGGGGCTGGAGCCCCAGGAGGGGCTGAGGGAGCTGGGAAAGGGGCTCAGCCTGGAGCAAAGGAGGCTCAGGGGGGACCTTGTGGCTCTGCACAACTCCCTGGCAGGAGGGGCAGTGAGGGGGGGTCGGGCTCTGCTGCCAGGGAACAGGGACAGGAGGAGAGGGAACGGCCTCAGGCTGGGCCAGGGGAGGCTCAGCTTGGACAGCAGCAGGAATTTCTCCATGGAAAGGGGGCTCAGGCCTTGGCAGGGGCTGCCCAGGGAGCTTTGCAGTGCCCATCCCTGGAGGTGTCCCAGGAAGGGCTGGAGGTGGCACTGAGAGCTCTGGGCTGGGCACAAGGTGGGCACTGGGCACAGCTTGGGCTCCATGGGCTGGGAGGGATTTTCCAACCTGAATGATCCTGTGAGTCCTGCACTGGCCTGAATGAGCTCCTCACCTGAATCTACAATAGTTGACAAATATCAGTGTCTCGAATTAGAATTTTGCCTCTAGTATTCTGTAAGAAAACCATACCCTGAAATTCTGTAAAACTTTTTTCTGATGTTGGGCTTTTCCTCCTGATGCAAACTTTCCATGCTTCCCCTGGATAATTAAAGGGGAAATATCAGACTCATTATAGGTCATAGATCATTCCCCAGTAAACATTTTGATTTTCTCTGCGGAACTCTTGAAAAAATTAGAGGATGGCAATGCTTTTGTTTTGTTTTAAGCATAACAGACTTGTTCTAGGGAAAGGTTCTTGACATTTGGAATGAGTTGTGGGACTCAGAGAGCAAGCTGAGCTTGGCAGTGATAAGCTGACTGACTGGCAATAATAGATTAAAAGGTGTAGGAAAAATATGATTTGACTCAGACTTGAAAAGCATTTTAAGACAGCCATGAAGAAGCATGAATGTTAAATCAGAGAGGTGAGGGAAGCAGCATGGCTCTTTCCTAGAAGACAAGATAGTTCAAGATTTCTATGCCCTTTCTGAAAGACAGCTATAGGTGAGAGGGAAATATGTCACACTGGCTTGTCCAAAAGGCAGCCTCCATACAGAAAAAAAAGTCTTATTTTTTTAAATGTTTCTCATAACAGCATGAACTTGGTCACTGATACCTTCCAAAAAAATCCAATTAAAATAATGAAGTGTAAGTTCCCTTAACTATTCCTTCTCTCAAACTATTTTCTTGCCACATTCAAGGTAAGAAAAAAAATCACATTTCATATTGGGAGGAAATTTGTCCATACTTGCAAATGTTTAAAAAAGCTGTCAACTATAACTAACAGTGAAGGCTATTAAGTGGATGGAAAACTTTAAGGAGTCAGCTTTTATTCACACCAGTTAAGGATAATGTTTTTGTCGTGTTACCTGAATTGCCAGGCACCAGCAAAATCACCTCTCTGAAGTCAGCTGTTGTGTCACCATAAATTGATCCAAATCAACTATTCCATTAAAAACCAAGTCAGCTGCAATAGATATAAAAAGAAATGTGGTGGGTTCCCCCTCCTCAGTCTGAAAGGAAGCAATTTCAGAAAAAACAAGGGAAGTTGAAAAATCCTATATAAACTTTAATGAAGACAGTTAAACTTCGTTTCACATCTGTGAAATAAGTTTAACAAATTACTCCATTCATTTCCATGATGAATGGCTCCTCATGTGCCAGCTCTTTATTGCATCTAGCAAGGAAGAATACAGCTTTTACATGCTTCTGCAGTTGTTTTTTTTCCCTTTCCTTTTATTCTGATGCTTGGTATCTGTATCTTCGGTGGAAAAATGTGACAGCTATCATATGCCAAAGAAGTGATAATTAGTCTTATATGACTGTCTTTATGTTGTCTTGGCTTTTCTAAACTCATTTTCACACAATTACCTAATCCACTGTTATACAGCCTCTCTCAAAATGAGAAGGGTTTTTTGTTGTTGTTGTTGGGTTTTTTTTTTCCCCATTTAAGCACAGGATTGAAAGGATTTTTCCAGTTTTTAAAGACTGATACATTTCAGAAAGATAGCAGTAAGGTCAGACCAGACAGATTTAATTCTTGCTTTCTGATGGACCAGAAACGAGAAACCAAGATGCAGATAAGTATCCTAATCTAAGTATAAACCTAAATTTCCAAACACTTGCCTCAACTTCATCTTAACAGTATTTTAAAGATTATATAAGCAAAGGGAGAACATTCCAAAACTGCTGGAAATTTCAACACAACTACTTACAAACAACCAGCAAAGCTATAATTCACCAATTATTCTTTCCTAACTTTCCCATTTGGAAATAGCTGGAGATGTTTGATGCAGCTTTACATCAGTTGAGGGTGGAATTTCAAGCAGCCTAACAGGACCCTTTAAGGGCTGGATTGACAAGGTTGTATGTGCAAATTTCACAGCCTCACATCTCTGACTAGATTTAAGTACAAATGAATTCTATGTCTACCTAAAACTTTCAAGGGACAGATTCCCAGATATTGATTTCAATAAAACTCCATTGAGAAAAAGATTGCTGTTGGTGGCACGCACCCCAGGAAGGTACACAAAGGCAAGAGACAGCAAGAAGCCAACAGGAAGAAAAGCTGGAGTCCCTCAGACAGGTCCCAGGAGCACATCCAGGCTCCCATGCTCAGAGCTCCCCAGTAGAGACTGAACCAGGTGTACCCCATTACTCAAACAAGCTGTGCCCACCCCCCTGGCCCCTGAATGCAGCACTGACCCAGGCACTTAGCCCCAGTTTCCTCCTCACCCTGACTTCACAGAATATCCTGAGTTGGAAGGGAGCCACAAGGATCATGGATCCAGCTCCTGCCCAGGCACAGACTCTCCAGCAATCCCACCCCGTGCAGCCCTGAGAGAGTTGTCCAAATGCTAAGAAATAAACAAAACACACATTTTCAACTTTCTGGGTGATTATTCTACCTGTTGCATTACAGAACTACCTAACTGGAGAATTTAACAGGTGGCTGCTACTACTTATTCTTCCAGAAGCTGTTAATACAAAGAACCCATAAATAAATTTTTTGATGCCCAATCAACAGGGCTCAGCCAGAGAATATCTACTGGATTGGGCTGTACTGGGAGGTAGGTGGAATAACAAATGGATTCTAGAATCTGGATTAAATTTTTGCATGATGGCCACTGAAATGCTCAAAGCCTGATGAATTTAGGGCACGCACAGAATGAGAACTCTGCACATCAAGAGGGCTTTAAGCACTACACAGCAGCTGATCCTTGTATTTCCACACAAGCTTCTGTGATCCTTTGCTGAATCTGGTCACAGACACTGAAATTCTGCTCTTGCATCCCTTTAGGCAAAGCAGCACAAAGGTACCTTTGCAAATTCAAAAATGATGACTTCATGGTGTCATCCAAAGGACATTTAGAAAATTTTATTCTCTACTTCAATACATTCCTTCTGCATGACTGGCCAAGCAATCCTAATAGTCTGTGGTGTGGTCCATTTTTCAAGATCTTTCTCCTATAAAGTGCCTTAATATTGTCCAACTCATGTAAGCCAATTGGACATAGCACAGTAAATTAAAGCATGGCTAAAGAATAAGATCTCACTTAATATTTCTTTAATGATTGCTACTGAATGGAGTTTTCTGCATCATGACCAGGTTGAAATCAGTATTTAAATTAATTATGACAGCCATATAAATTAGACATAAGAGGCTCCTAAAGCTAATTAGAGTCTGAGAGTTTTAATATGTGTCTCTCTTGGTGTAATATCTGCTTTATGGATTAAATTAATAAAATTAAGACTGCATCATTATAAATTTCCACTTTCATAGTTCCATAAATTTTACAATTATATGCCATATTTGAATGATAATTGAATGAAACAAAATCATTATGTTCATCTCTGCTTTTCCAAAGTCTTAAAAATAATAGTCCCTATTTTCTTCCATTTATAAAAGTAATAGCTACTGTAGTGATCCCAATGCAAAGAGCAGTGCACAGCTTTAATACAGGAATCTCTGTACACAGCCCTCATGGTTCCAGCAACAACACAACTTGTAGCTGTTGCCTTTATCAGATTTCAGCAGTTAAGTGACCATGATTGTTATGTGAAAGAACAAATGATAAATGAGTTCATTCCTACCAACAAACCACACATTCAGTCTCTGAAAAGGAAAAAAGCAGGTCCCCTTCATGGTCAGAATCTGCACAAAAGGCTGTGCCCTGAGCAAAGCCTTGTTCAGAGCTAGATCAGAGTTCCCAGTACCTGAAAGGGTCTAAGTTAATCTCTACTGTTCTCTTGTTCCTTACAGCTTAATTTGCAGGAAACAGTGTTTTAAGTATGACATTCTGCTGACTTTCTTGGTGGGAGCATAATAAGCCAGCAGCTTCTGGTATGAAGGAGTTACTGAGTTCTGTTCTATGGAGAATCACAGAATGGTTTGGGTTGGGAGGGACCCTAAAACTCATCCAGCCCCACCCCTGCCATGGTCAGGGCCAGCTCCCACTGTCCCAGGCTGCTCCCAGTCCCAATGGCCAAGCTGGCCTTGGCCACTGCCAGGGATCCAGGGGCAGCCACAGCTTCTCTGGGCACCCTGTGCCAGGGCCTGCCCACCCTGCCAGGGAACAATTCCTGCCCAAGATCCCATCTCAGCCTGCCCTGGGGCCCTGGGAAGCCATTCCCTGGCTCCTGGCCCTGCAGCCCTTGGCAATTGTCTCTCTCCATCTTTGCTGCAGCTCCTTCAGGCCCTGCAAGGCCCCACTGAGCTCAGGCCAAAGCTTCTCCTCTGCAGGCTGAACAATGGCAGCTGTGGCAGCCTTTCCTCCCAGCAGAGCTGCTCCATCCCTCTGCTCATCCTGGAGCCTCCTCTGGCCTCTCTGCAGCAGCTGCAGCTCCTTGCTGTGCTGGGGCCAGGCCTGGGGCAGCTCTGCAGGTGGGCTCTCAGCTGAGGGGGCAGAGGGGCAGAATCCCCCCTGCCCTGCTGCCCAGGCTGGGGCTCAGCCCAGGCCAGGGGGGTTTGGGGTCCCAGCACACACTGACAGCTCAAGCAGATCAACCTGTCAAAACCTGTGGTTTTGAACCAGCATTTCTGATTAAGACAGCTTGCAGTAACAAGAAAAAAGTAACAATTATAATTAAGCAAAAAACCTTTGGGTCCATTCCATTCCTTTCTTTAATTCAGCAGCAAGGACTCTGCAGTTTCATTAATTTATATCCACTAAGAAAGTTTTCTTTGTCTCCTGTTGCTCAGGGTCTCTGTCCATGTCACACTGTGCCATTTAACCAGCCATACCTTATGTTCCATTTGATGTGCTGGCATGTTGATGGGACATCAAAAACCTGAAATATTAAGTGTAACAGTTGCTGATATCATACACAAATTGACATTATCCTCTACTATCAACAACACACATCACATACATATCACAGCTCAGTGTTTTGAAATAGAACTTTGGGATATTCTGTGAAAAACATACTTCAAGTGAAAAAAAACACTTATCTTACTTTTAAATGGGGACATAACATCTGTGACAAAGGATCATAATCTCAGTTTGAAGATTTGCTTTTGACATTTGTATTTTCACAGGCAATTAAAATTTAATTTGGCTTATGATGAAAAGCAAATCCTTTTATCCCATCCTTGCAGTCACAAGGGAAACATATTGCATTAGAAAGCAGCACTGCAGCTTAAGGTTTCATATTTGACATTTGTGACATCGTGAAAAAATTAATTAATAGATAGGAAAGTTTACACACACTCATATCATCCTTAAACTTTCCTACCTATTAACTAAATGTGATGTCACTGGTATGTTAATATACAATCAGCTCAAATTTAAAGCAGTGTTTAAAGTAAAGGCTACTACCTGTTTATCTAAAAATCTTTGGCAATTTATCTTACCAACTAAATGCAAAAAAATATTGCTGGAGGCAGTGGATGAATGAGAAATACAGAAGATAATTTTAATTCATCTTTTGAAAGATACTGAATAACAACATCCCCTGGTTGGAGATCTCAGTAGTTACTGTTCATTATCCCTGGTTAGTGTTCTTCCATATTGGACATTCCATTCATCCTTTTTCTCCAAACAAGAATTTGCAAACCCATAGGAACATGAGGGAGTTGCCCTGTTTTTACAATGAACAGAAACTGCATCAGAAATATTCTAGAAATCAGCATCCATATCAATTCATGAGAAGAACAGCCAAATTCACCTGCATGAGACTGTCCATGTTCATGATTTTGTGGCATCACACAAGCAACAACGTGGACACATCAGAGAGCAACAACAATTTCAGGTTCATGGAATGAACAGTGCATGGGACTAAAATCTCCCATTCTAAGCAAACATCTTTAAGCACTGCTTAGAAATATTATTAGTATTTCCTTCACGCTATAAGACATTCCTAGTTTCCTTCTGCTGTTTTCATTTTTAACTAGCACTTACAAAAAAAAACCTGGAGGTTTCAGGCATATGCTCCAAGAAAAATCAGCTATGGACTGAGTAATCCCATGCTCCATTCCCAGGTAAACCCTGCCATGACTTAGTATTCCATGTGCTCCTGAAACTACTCCCAATAACTGAGTTTCACATTATTTTGGGGGGGGGGGNCCTCCAATAATTAAGAGTTGATCTGCTGCATCTTAACTACAAATCAGAGTCTAATTCCTCACTTTGGAATACAGTCATGTCTGGCACAAAGAATGTAAAATCTTTTCGTTGCTCCATTAGTAAAATAACCATGAAAACTCCAGGGAAAGTAGTGCCTGGAGTAAGCACCAGAGTTGAGAACGGAGCATGCTTAGCCTCCCAAAGATGCCTTTTGCTTGGCTCTGCAATTTATTTGATTTTCCTTGTGAGTGGATCCCAGTTAGGTCTGACTGGGGTTCTTTGAAGTGCCAGTTCAGGCCACAGGTGGTCCCTTATCCACTGTGTGGCCACCTCTGGAGCAGCACTGGTTTGCACTGGGGCTGAAGGGCACCTGTACAGCTCCTGTCCAGTGCACTCAGGTTAATCAGAAGTGTCAGTAACTTTAATCACCAAGAACTCATTCGGTTGTCATCTGTAATTCCATATGTAACCCACTGTAATTCAGAATTAATTAATACCCATTTGTACAACGGCACTGCCGTAAATCTCAACGAGAGGGATGTAGTCTGAGATAAAAAAGCACATTTAAGACAACAGATCCAAACCCAAAAATCACTGCATTGTTTAAAAATATAATTTGGGATATTTTGCTTACTATACCAAATAAAAGTGACATGAAGTGATAATTTGTCGAGCTCTTAAAATTATATAAAACTTTAGGAACAGTAATCTCTGTCCTTATACACGGATGACAGGAGCCATATCTGTTCTTATCATTCTGCTGCAATAGGCAAAGCAGTAAAATTCTCAATAATAATCATAGACTAACAGCCATATTCATGTAAAATAAAAGTATTTTTCCTCATGTAAAATGCTATTAGCCATATTTGAAGGCATTATGTTCTGATATCATTTTTCCATTTCACTAAATGACAGCTATTAAATGCAATGGCAACTGCATGACAGGGATATTTTTTATTACTTCAAAAGGAAGAAAAGGATTAAAATGAGTTTATTCAAAAGTATGATTTGTCAATTTTTTCTTATCAAGGGCTGTGTGGGACAGCTTTAAACCTAAACACTGTGATCTGACCTCCTATTTGAATAAGTTAATGTGATCCAGTGTTCTCAGAAAAGTAGTGAAACCTATCTTTTATATGCAGAAGTCCCAGGAGGAATTTATGCTTTTATACGGTCAGCTGCAAGGTGCCATTTCCTTTTCATCATTCCTGCTTTTATCATATTGTACTTCTTGACAGCTTAGAGGTTCTTTTTAGAATCTGGTGGATGAGCAACTATATAGAGACATTTTTTGTATGAAGGATTTCTTTCCAGCCTCCAAGGCTTTACAGTCAAACAGAATTCTGCTGCCAGAAATCCCTCTCTCATATTCAAGAGGGACTAATCACCATATTTGATAGCACAAGCATCTTACCTAAACATCAAATAGAACTATAAAATACCACCTTAGAGCATTAAATAAGGATTTTACACACATCAGGTTCTTGCATTACACATCCTAGGAACAGTAGGGAAAATCATTTCATATATGTACATCCACAGAGAGAGGTAACATATAGCTGGACAAAATATAGCTTATTAGGGATTTCCTTGGAAGCATTATCCTCCTCCCAGTAGTTCTTCTCACAGGAGATCCTATACAGTGCATAGCTGCCTTCTTTAAGTACTCTCTGTACATATTCTCCCACTTGCTTACACTAATTTGCATTTGAAAGCATTTATGTAAAAAGTTGTGGTGATTTAAAGACCAGTATATTAATCAGAAAAATTAAATCCAAATGTATACTTTAATTTACTATCTTTTGTAAACCACTATTTTAAAGCTCTGGCATCTCTTGGGTGACTTCCTGTAGACACTTATCTCCTCTAGGCTAGAAATTCTCAAGGCTTCAAGACCGGAACTAAAAGTTTTGCAGGCCAACATTCTCATCTAACCTGGAGCAACTCTGACTTGTACAAAAGAAAGCCAATTTCTACTGGCTGCAAAGAAAAGATCATTCAGCTGAAAGCTCACAATTCAAATAGTTACATAGATTAATACTGGGACTCGAATACAAAAAACAACCTGAGACAGAAACCTTGAAAGTTGAGTCTCTCAAACTGAATTCTTCACAGTTATGGATAAAACTTTTTTGATTTAGAATATGATGATTTTAACACTACAAAATGCAAACTGTTCCATCTTTCAATCTGTAAGCCAAGGAGGGTATTTTGGTATAGAACCGTACTGGCAAAAAGAATTATTCTAATTACCTCAAGTAATGAAAAACTAGTGTGGAATAACATCAGAAATTCACAGAGGCCGTATCTTTACCCATTTATTCAGCTACTAAACTGCTATTGCATATCCAGAGTTACGGTATCAACAACACACAAACTATCCTTGAACATCTTTGCTACTCAGGACTGCAAATTAATATTTTATACTCAAGTTCTACCTAAAAATGTGGCCTCTTTCTAACTCTGGGACAGACACTTGGGAGCTGAAAACAGCTCCACTGAGTGCAGTTCTGCTAATCTGCTTTGAACCAGAGAAGAACTGCACAGTTCTTAAATTCTCCTATTTAAAAAGAGCAGAAAAGTGATGAGAACACAAGTGTTGAGATATGTTATCACACACCATAAGTGACTCCTTTTCTTGGTCTGCCTTGGTCCCACGAGCAGAGTGGTATTTCAAACAATAAATCACCCCAGCAGCACCATGCAGAGGGGAAATACTTCCAGGCATTCCAGCCCTGCACTGCAACCCCATTTCTGTGTCTCTGTGGGTTTGCTGGGAAAAGCAGATGTGAAGAGGTCACAAAGACTGCCTTTGTCTAGGGATTGTCACAGGAAAGCTTTCAAACACACTTGGCTTTACCGTTAATCTCAATTCCCGACCAGCTGCAAACGCCAGTTTACACAAAAGCTGTTAACTTGCTGACACACTCCTGACTAGTTTATGCTGCCGATTTTTTCCTGCATTTCGCATTTCTGATTTCAAGACTTGTGCTCTGTAGCCCTCATGTCCACAGCTCAGCAGCCAGTCTCAGGTTTAATGCATGCAGTGACATAAAACAATGTAATCAAACTGTTCAAGATAACAAACATTATCTGAGCACATTAATTCTTTCCTAGCCAAAAGCAAACCCCAGATTAGTGGGGACATCCAATTAAATACCTTATTGAAGACTTAAATTAAAAAGACATAAAAACCAAAAAACCTTAAAATATACATTTCACTGACAAGAGATACAGTAAGAAATTGCTGAAAAATGCAGGGGAATTTCACAAAGACATCTTTTTTCCTTCTAACAATCTATTTAAAGTACTTCTCCATAATGCACACTTGTCTTGTCCTTTAATCTGTACTTAAGCAATCAAACTTTCGTGATCAGCTAGAGGGAAAGGGCAACTCCAAATATTCAAATAGATTTCAAGGCTTGTGTATTCCACTACTGAAGAGTTGCACAAGTTTGTGCACCTACAGAGATAGGGCATGATGCAGGTGTTCCTTAGAATTCCCTTCTTGAGTGATTCTGTCAGCAAAAAGTCAAGTAATATTTCACAACTTGCTACACCACACATCATAGCGAAGCTGATGAGAAGGATGGAGCAGCTCTGCTGGGAGGAAAGGCTGCCACAGCTGCCATTGTTCAGCCTGCAGAGGAGAAGCTTTGGCCTGAGCTCAGTGGGGCCTTGCAGGGCCTGAAGGAGCTGCAGCAAAGATGGAGAGAGACAATTGCCAAGGGCTGCAGGGCCAGGAGGCAGGGAATGGCTTCCCAGGGCCCCAGGGCAGGCTGAGATGGGATCTTGGGCAGGAATTGTTCCCTGGCAGGGTGGGCAGGCCCTGGCACAGGGTGCCCAGAGAAGCTGTGGCTGCCCCTGGATCCCTGGCAGTGGCCAAGGCCAGCTTGGCCATTGGGGCTGGGAGCAGCCTGGGACAGTGGGAGCTGGCCCTGACCATGGCAGGGGTGGGGCTGGATGGGCTTTAAGGTCCCCTCAAAGCCAAACCTTCTGGGATTCTGTGATTATAGCTTTGTGTGTGTATGTAACATGTTCTACCACTATCAATACAACACACCTAAACTACAAATTAACTTTCCCATACTAGAAAATTACAGCAGCTTCACTGGAAACACAGATATTCCATAGTTGAAAAGTAGTTCTCTGTTACTGAACTTTTTTCTGAGGTCTGCATTTGAGCAGTTACTGATCACTGTATCCACATAATGTCACTGTCGAGTCCGATGACATGGAATAGACTCCAATCTATTCATCAAGGCAAAGAGAGATTTTATTAAGAATTCACACTCCAATATATAACATAGATCGTGGAAAACAAAACCTCACTGGGTAAAAGATAGAAACAATTATCTCAACCAATTAGAGTGACTCTCACGTGNAAATTAAGCCAATAATAATCAATTTGAGACAATTAATATGCATAATACTTATTTATGACACAAGAAATGTACTAAGGTAGGTCCTGTAAATGCTTTTCAATATTATTAGAATTGGAAGCAAAAGCTGTCAAATGACTTAACAGAATGATGTTGACAGTGACCTTTATGTCTATAAGTTAATTTGGAAAATAAATCACTTTTTTTCCACAAGAGTAGCCTTAATATTATAACTGGCTCATTTATTTCATGAGAACACCCATTTTACAAGTAAATGTGTATTTTATTCTGAATTCTTTTATCAACAATTCCTATATATTGGTATATATTCTATTCAAAGAAAGAAAACTTATTGAACAATAGTTACATCAATTGTTTCACATTCATACTTTAAAGATTCAGCACTTATTAAAAGCTCCATTTTAATCAGATAGCATCAAAACAGTCACACTTGTCAGGTTTGATAGCTTTCCAATTCAAGTGAGTAAGATAAACTACTTACTCATTGACTAAATCATTCCTAATCCCAATTTGTGTGTCTTTTTGGACCTGGCAATTTAGAATGACAGCAGTGCAACCTGTCCAGAACTAATTGCTATAAATACACCAGATGTCCTAAAAATCTGTACTTATTACTTTTAAGGGAAAATTAAGAAAATACTGTAAGAACACAGAAATTAATGATTTAACAGTGCAACCTTTATTTCCAGCACTATAGGTCAAGTATATTTAGCAAAATTACAGACAATTGACTTCTCTTTTTTGTTAAAATCTCAGACCCAACAGGACTAGGCTGGGCTATAAATTTCCAGGTTTGCTCAGAGGGCACCAACTGATGGTTCAAAATGAAGCCAATGTGCACCTGAGCACATTTGCACAGGTGGGTGCAGGGAGTACGAGTTTCCTTCTCACTACAGCTATGAGCACATCTATTAAATGATAAAAACTATGAATGCTCCACAGTCTTTAATATATCCCATCACAGCAAACAAACTCAAGTCAAAAAATAAAATCTGAATTGACTCAACTGCCACCTGAATTGAAGCTCTGTGACCTCAAGTCATAACTACGCACACAGGGGTTGAATAACGAACTAAATTTTGTTTCCCCATAAGGTTTGTAAGATGAAATGCTCAAGAATGCATGAAAAGCAATGAAATATACCCAACATATGATAATCAGAGAGATTTCTAACGAAGAGGCAAGTTTTACAAGGATTACTGCCACAATCTATCATGATTTACTGAATTTTTTTTTTTAACACAGTACACATACTATCTTGGCATGCCATTAAATGTTGAGATATGAAATTCTTGCTAATTGCCTGGTATGTTTTATTATTTTTTCCTAATCATGTTTAAAGGTAAGAAATGGCCAATTGCAGAGGCATGAGCTGTATAACATTAAACAGCTGGTGGAAATTCTGCTGTAGGTGAAATCATAATTAATTCAAGCCAACAGAATCAGTTTTTCTTCCATTGTCCTCACTTATCACATGATTAATTACCAAACTTACAAATATTTATACTCAAACATTCCTTTACTACTGTTATGGGTGCAAAGCTAAGTATGAGAGCCAGAAACAACAAAATTCCTGTTTACAGGATATTATTGGCTCAAGCCAGACAACACAACTACAGACACCTGCAGGCCACGGTTTATTTTTCAGATGGGCTTCTTTTATCATAGTTATTAAATGCTTCCAAACCCCAATCTGCTGCAGCTGTTAATTTTTGGAACACCCATATGTGCATTCAAAATATTTGACAACCATTATCACTGAATCTTTGCATCAGTTGCCTTTCAGGTCCAAACCCATACAATTGGCAAGACAAATACTCATTTAGCACTCTCACTTTAGCACTTAACCAGATGCTCTAAATCCAGCACATTTCTTGACAATATTCAGGATGTGTGTTTGTGTCCCCCTCTGATATTCTGATGCAGATATAAAGAACCAGATAACCTTCAACAGCCTCTTTCAAGCCCAGAGATCCTTCAGAGTATAAAATTAAAACTGTTTTTCCCACGGAGAGAAAATCGCTTGTGAAAATAACACAAAGGACTCTTCAAAGCTAAACAGTCAGTTCATTATTACTGCAGGGACAGAAAGCACTGGCTGGGTATCTTTTTGAAGGTATTCCTCCAGGATGCATGAAATACATTAGGTAATCTGAGAGCAAATCTGTCAGATCTAGATTTCACAGGACTAAAAAGTCTGGTATAAAAGATCTCCACGGAAACAAATGCAAACAACAGACCATATTTGTAACTGATGCTGGCCTGCATCTCAATTTGGTCATTCCAGTTGCACCGACAAAATCCTAATTTGAACATAAATACATCTAAACCAACATCATATACAAAACCCAGTTCAAAATTGAGTGCCCTTCACAAGCTTTTAGTATTCCTAACTTTATTTTTGATGCAAGCCACTTTTTTTTTTTTTTTCTGAGAATCTAAAATCTACTCCCATGCCTTTAATGATATCTAAATATTTCTCTCTCAAGCCACCAGTGAATTAGGGTCTTCTAATAAAAGACATGGGATAAAGGCTGATACCTTTGTTGTTTGGAGCAGAGAAGTACAATAATGCAATAATGAATAATATGTGAGTAATTGTAAGTTAAAGTTTTGAATAAAATCTTACAAGTAAGGTGTTGATTTTCTCCTTTTTACTTTTTGGATCAAGTCCTCCAGTGTTTCCCTTACTGTTACTTTATGGAATAATTATAGACTTTAGCATTTCATTCTTCATAACACTGCCTAAAATCAGAAGTTACAAGAACAACACTACTTAGAGTGAATTAATTTCTTGAATTGCAATTGTGTTTTACAATTGGCATTATCTGAAGGACAAGTGCAATAGGTAAAGTACCTTTGAATCAAGCGATTTTCAGTCTGTTTAAGTGAGGAGGAAATGCCTTCAAAAACATGTGGTAATTTATCCAAGCTCTTGTCTGACAGACAGGAACAGTACATAACTATCAGACTGAAGGCACTTTTGTTACAAGCTTGACAAAAAACACCCAACATTATCTCTGTGCTGCCAAATGCAAAGCACTCAGTTACCAGTGTGTGAGGTTATTTGGGAATATGGCATTATGGAAGAAAGAGGTCAAGTACTTAGATACCTTCTGGGAACAGCATCAATCTCATGCTAACTTCACATTCAAATCAGAAACATGGCATCCTGATGGGTTTCCTGGCAGGGAATTTGGACAATGCTCTCAGGGATGCACAGGGTGGCATTGTTGGGGTGTCTGTGCAGGGCCAGGAGTGGGACTCGATGATCCTGGTGGGTCCCTTCCAATTTACAATATTCTATACTTGAGGACAAGGAAAAATGAAGTTTGAGATTCTGGGAAGTCAACTTTACCTCTCATAAAATTATTCCCAAGCACATGCTGTCCTGAGAAGGATTTACTCTGCCAGGGATTCACAAGATGGTGCTAAGGACAGAGAAACGTTTCTCTGTCAAGGGACAGGACCTGCAGTATAACAGACCTCAGAGACAAAAAAATTATAAAGGATTGTTTCATTCAATTACTTTTCACCATGAAAAACAAGCTTATAATTTGGCTGCGTTTTTTATATTTTATCCTAAAAATTACTTCACTCGGGCACCGACTCACTGCTTTAGTGCCCGAGTACAGAAATCAACCTCTTCACAAGATGCACATGCAAAAATATTGCAGAGAAATTTGGACTTATGACTAATCTTACTTTTCAGCTGAAGCATAACATTAAGACTGCCATCAAAGGCTAAGAACATATGTTATTTGATGTCTTAGATGAATCATGCTATGCACTAGATGTTCTGAAGTCTCATTTTTAAGAGGATCATCAGAGTGAAAGCTCTTAATACACTGCTTTAGTCTGTCAAGGTCTCTAATACCTCCAGCCAGCCAGCCTGATACGCCTCAAGGTAGCTCTTCCTTGTTCTCACACAATCCAGCACACGGAGCATGGTAATGAGTGTGTGAAAAACTGCCAGCCACGAGGTGCCCCCTGCTCATCGTTCCTCTAAAGGCTGATTATCTCCGGGCCCAGGCACGGCAGGCACAGTTAATGATGCTGCTGCCACAGCACGGCGCCTCGGGCAGCCCTCTCCAAGGTCACTCTGCAGAGCTTTGCTTGCCACCTCTGCCTTGATTATTGCCTTGAAGCAGAAATGCAATTACTGCCCAGTGTGGCCAGGCTTCTGCAGTCCCCTAAGAGAAGTCACTAAATGGGGAAATCACAAAATGCAACAATCCTTACGCCTGCAAACATACTGCGCTTCTGTGGTGCTCTCTACAAATTCAAATGTAAAAAACAAGGAATAAATACTTGAGGCAAAGATCACTTGAAATCGCACCCCCCCTGAAACATGAAATCCCTAACCCTAAGAATAAGAGTTTGCAGACTGACAGTCTAACAGCATTATCTTGGGTTTGTGTGGGAAGGTTCTGGTGCCTGGGGGGCTTTTTCTTTGAGAAGCCACTGAAAGCTTCCCCCAGGTCTGGCAGGGCCAGTCCCAGGAGGCTCCAGGACACACAAGGCTGGGCCCATCAGCAACACTGACATTCAAGAAGGGGGAAAACCCCACAAAATTGCAGCCAGGAGAAAGAAGTGAGAATATGCAAGAGGAACAGCTCTGCAGCCCCCCAGGACAGGGCAGGAGCTGCTGCAGGTGCTGGAGCTGAGGTTCCCCCAAGCTCATGGGGGTCCAGGATGGATCAGAGATCCCCCTGCAGCCCCTGGAGGGCCCCACACGGTAGCAGGGGGTGCCTAAAAGCCACTGTGACCTCATGGGAATTCCATACTGGAGCAGCTCCTGGCAGGACCTGCAGACTGTGGAGAGAGAAGCCCACACAAGAGCAGGTTTGCTGGCAGGACCTGTGACCCTGGGGGTGACCCGTGCTGGAGCAGCCTGTTCCTCAAGGACTGCACTCCATGGAGAAGGGTCCTGCAGCCCTCAGGAAGGTCTCGCTCTGGAGAAGTTCATGGAGCTCCCTGGGGCAGGGAAAGGTCCCCTCTCCACGAGGAGGAGGGAGCAGCAGAGATGTGATGAAGTGATGTAGCCCCCCCATTCCCCCTCTCCCTGCCTCACTGTAGCACAGCTGGGTACACAGGAATGAGACCCTGGGGGACTTCAGGCCCATCCAAGGCTGAGGTACATAAAGAACTCCCATTGCAACAAGGTAGTTCTGAAAAGGGAGGAGAGGGATGGGAGCAGCCACAGTGAGCAGAGAGTTAGAACAGTGAAAGTACTGAAATAGCTGCAGTGAGCAATGAGCAGTGGGACCTTGACAGAACTGCACACTGGACAATTGTTTCCTGTCTCAAGACAATGCAGATTTTTCCACCCCCCATGTATTCAGGGAAAGAACTGATATTCTACAGAGCAAAGTCCTACACAGCAGTCCTTTAGAAGCAGATGCAAACTCAAGAAGTGGGGGTAGGGAGGAAGAGAACTTAAGTGGACAGCTCTTTTGTTTTGTTTTATTGTTACTGGATTACATTCCTGTAGCACTTCTATTTAACATATTCAAAAACTTTTGGTGAATAACAGTCATTAGTGGTCATTTGTCTATCTAGCAGGCCACATTCTCTCAAAGATGTCTAATAGGAATGGCCTGAATATCCTCATAAAATTCAAAAATATACAAACTAAAGTCTATTTCTTGTTAAAGGAATGGCAGCACATTTTTATTTTGACTCTTATTTCTTTATATCAAAGGGTTCAAGAGCAAAACATGTCTCAAACAAGAAGCCACAGCAGCCACTTCCTAGGATTGCAATCAGCACTAAACCCATGTTTAACAACACCTGTACTTGCTGCCCCTGGGGCGATCAGCAAATAGCACCAGTGAATTCAACATACTCCTCAGAAGAAAAAAATAAAACAGATAGAAGTTCCAAAAAGAACTTGAAGCTATTTTTTTCAAGCCACAGAAGTCCTCAAGATGAAGAGAGAAGCCTGTACAAGTCTGGATGCAGAATCTCACTAATTGGTTTACAAGTGTCAAACCAGCATGGAAAAGGAACAGCACAGAGCCACTTTTTCAACTTCCACACATGTTCCGATGCTCAGTGAAAGAAGGAGGAAGTTTGCAGTCACGATGGCCCTGTGCACATTTGAGAGAAACTGCCAGACACTGCTACCATCTAATGAAACTACAAAACAGTCAGGTCAGAGGTGGTGTTTGGTCTCTCTCTGGTAGCACAGCGAGGTCAATACAAAAAGCAATATCAAAGCATTTATCTTGCTATTACTTACTTGGACACTGTTTTCCCCAATTCTATCCCTTTGAAGAAGCGTTCTGTTAGTTTTCAGGCACTCATGGTCCCAGATTAAACTCACTTCCAATCTCTTTCTTCCCTTATGACACTTGAGGGAAGAGTGGCTTTTTCCCTTTTGAGAGCAGTGGCAGCCAGCAATCTGCTGCCTTGCCTGCTTAAATACCAGAGCCCAGTGACCAGCAGGGTGTGGGTTCAGATTTGCTGTGACAGGGGACTTAATCCCCAGCAAAGTATAACCAAAAGGCTTCTGAACACTTGATTTAGAAGACTGTGAGAAGAACTTAACCTTTTTTTTCTTTCCTTGTGTGACTCCTGCTCCTCTTGGGAGGTTAAGCTCATTCCATTTTAGTCCCACTTTTCGTATTACGTGTAACATGCACCCAGGTTTGAGAAAACTGCACGGCTGAGTCTGCTGCAAGAAAGTACAAACACAACACAAAATAGAAAGGGCATGCAAGGGTAATGTGGTTAAGATATGAGAGTTTACAGCTTAAGTACCCAAAGGGGAAATGCCAACATCAAAATCTGGAAAACACTTAAAGGGATTGCACAAGTTGTGAAGAAAACAACATCCTTTATGTGTACTAACAATTATTTTAACTTTTACATTGCATATTTTCAACTGTGAGAATCTTTGCAGCAATGACAAACAAATGAAAAAGCGACTGAAAGAAAGGAAAGTTTTGTTTGTACCTCTGTTCCTTCCTACAAAAAGGAAGCCCCAAAAAATAAGGTAGAACTCTTACAGGTAAGTAAATGGCACTAAGGTTCTACACATGTAGAAATAAACATTCAACTGAGTCCCTCCATCAAGATAAGAACATCAGAAGGAATCACACAGCCAAATGTTATAAAAAACATGTACTATATTGCATTACCTTATTATTTAGGCAATATATTGTTATCCAGTCAAAGGATTTTTTTGCTTAGTCAAAACATGAATCCAGGTTAAAACCAAATAATTCTGTAGGACTTAATAAAATTAAAATGCTAGAAGTAGAATTAATTCCCCTAGAAATCACCTCTGACCACCTGTGGTTTGCAAGCCACAGCCCCTGAAATAAAGTGGAACATGAGTAAAGACATAAAGGGATATTGCTTTAGATAGTAAATTATTTGATGTCCTAGTGCATAGAAATGATGATGTATTTATACATGTACACACTGAATTATAATGTCCTGTAGTCCCTGTATGTAAGGTTATGTTCACCACAAGCAGGTCTTGCCTTGAGCTACTGCAGGGCCATCTCCACCAGAGCTTCTCCCAGTTTCTAAAATGTGTCCTGCTGTTTAAGTGTGAGGAAATGCTGCAATTATTCTCTATCTACCTAAGAATTTGTTTCATTTCTTTTTAATGTCCATCTTTAAAACACAGACCTCTGTCTCCATCTCTGTGGTTTGTGCCCTGTCAAAATTTACTTCTTGTATCACAAATATTCCAGCAAAATACACAAATTTATAGCAGTAAAAAAAAAAAATAAAAAATTCATGTGAAGCAAGACTTTGTGCACACCATGAACAGGATCTGGGGGACAGCACAGAGTGAGAATCTTCCCATATGGACAATGTTGGTCAGTTTGGATATTCCCACCTCAGGGTTTCTGAGAGCAGGAGGAAAGAGAGCAGCATTTTCCCTGTTTGTCCTGCAAAATAACTGAAGGCTGATGTTCAAAGAGAATGAGAGAATGTGTAAATTCACCTGATGCTACACTAACAATTCAGAAAGCTTAATATACCTGAGCAATTAGTGCAGGTATAGAGGAATAATGATGATGGGGTACATGAAGAAATTAAACAACACCACCACACCTTCCAGCACAGAGGGAAAAATGCCATTTTAATGGAGACATTCATACCAAAATGAATTTAAAAGGGAAAATAAATGCTGTGCATTTTTCAAGTATTGACCAGCAAATGCTACAATTCTTAGTAACCAAAACACAAATGCTCTTCCTTCTGAAGCTTTTGCATTTCACAAAAAGTTTGTTTGTCAGGAAAAAAGTGTTATGATGTATTGAATACAAAAGAAGCTTCACCACTAAAGGACATGCCATTATTTTAGAATATATGTCATTATGTGTATTTTCTAAAGTCACACCCACTTGTGCACTACCGTGTGTGAACACACATGGGAACACACAGCTTTTGCCTTCCTCCACAATCCAGAATTACTGGTTCAGTGAAAAACACAGTCCCTGGCTTGGGTTTGCTTGCAAATTAAGGAATTACAGCTAAAAAAAGACCAAAGGAAGTGTACTTTTAATTAATTACTAATACCTAAAACTACTTGGTGTAGGCTACTTTGATGGACTGAAGGAACTCTGTGTTTGTACAAGTAGCCAATCTCCATTCATAAATTCATTGATACCTTACTCCATTACCATGCATTAATGCAAAAGCAACAATGAAAAATTTATATTGCTCTCTATGTAAAAGACACATCTCACTCCCTTTAATAGGGCATAAAAAGCAATTAACCTTGAAGTGCATTAGCAAAGTTTTATATTTGAAAATCGAAAAAAAAAAAATGTGTTCAGGCTGGGATATGTTTTTCAGTAGTACTTGTAAGGCTCATTATAACCATCGATTAAGATAGTAACATTATCAAAAGGTGAAATAAAAAGAAATAAAATGCAGTCGACAGCTACAGCTTCTAAGCTTCCATGTGGATTAGTGCAGGGAATAAACAATGCAGTTAAGAAAAATAATAATAATAATAATAATAATTAGTGTATTTAAAGGTCTTGTGAAAAGATATTATGTTTTCCTTGTTAAAACCCAAAAATCTTAAATTACCCACCTGTCTTTCATTGCATGAAACCAGCCTACAAACATTTTACTGTAAAAATAACTTTCTGGTGTTCCGAAGATCCCTCAGTGCCAGGGCTGCTGCTTTCCCCGTTGGTGTGGAGCAGCAAGATCAGTGGTTACTGCTCCATCCCCACTACGGTGCAGCTTTCCAAAGTGTTGGCACTACATAGTGCAAGAAAAGGGGCAAACTCCTGAGCAATTGCATCTTTCCAGCTGCCAAAACACCAACCTCAGAGGCTGCAGATTCCTGTCCTTTCAAAGCTTATGTCCAAACCTTATACAGAGCAGCCACAATAATCCACTAAAGGTAAAGGCTGTATTTCATCACAGCTCTGGAATTTTTCCACAAGCACGAAGCCAGGCATTAAAATCACACTTCCATTGACATCATAAGTGCTCAGGCTCTCCAAGTGACACCTAATGACTCCTCTGGGGCTCTTAGCACACGGATGGAAGCCTGAGAGACACTTCATTGACACTGAAACAGCTCCAGTGCCTGCAGTGTGATGGTAATGACTCCTCTGGGGCTGTTCCTGTGTCACTAGAAATAATATGAAACCCTTCCATTGATGTTACAAAAGCACTTACACCGCTATCAGAAGTAAAACCCCAGGTATGTAGCAATAAAAAAATGAAATTATTAAGATAAAAAAACTAAAAAGCTCAGGTGTTCAAGGAAAACAAATTTTCAGGAGACTTGTGTGTTTGTTTCAGCTTCACTGAAACATGCTCATACATAAAAATACTGCCAAAACTCCCAAAAAACACATCCACCCCCTCACAGATAAAACTTCAGCCACATAGATGAAAGGACTGCCTAAAACTGCTCCCCATCCTGAAACTGTAACTGGTATGGGCCTTTTATGAACTGCACTTAGAATAAACTTTGCCTTTACAGTACTTCTGTAGCAATAAAAATGCTAATTAGGGCTTCATAACCTCTCAAGAAAAGGAATGAATGGTTAGGAGTCAAAATAAGTGATAATCAGTCTCTGGTATTTCATTAGTTACTTGAACTGTTTGGCAAATACTTGTTAAAAAATGTGCATTCTGCAGTCCTAACCTTAAAAAAAATAATGCTCATGGGACAACTGCTAATCTATTGAATTTATGATCTGAGGTCACAAACTAATTATCAATCCATGTGTGATTTGTTGAACTAAAGTAACAAATCCAATTAGCTTTCCCCAGTTACATATAACTAACAACAACTTAGAATTATAACACTCTTATAAACCATGAACAAGGGGCTTTTGTGTGTAACATTTTTAAAAAACTACTTCATATTTTTTCTCTTTACAACCTCTTCATAAGTTCAATTTTTCTGTGAAAAAAGTCCTCTTGAATAGATTCTCCAAGGACTGCTTTTGTCTTTTGTACAGAATTGCCAGGATCACAGACCCAGGTTCTATAACCTAGAAATCCACCAGGAAAAGTTTAGGAAAACTCACAACAGGCAAGCAAAAGTCAAAAAAAAAAAAAAAAAAAAAAAAAAAAAAAAAAAAAAAAAANNAAAAAAAAAAAAAAAAAAAAAAAAAAAAAGCCAATTAACTATTAATTACTTCAAAGCAACAGGAAGGTTATAGCACAAATACATATATTGGTATGATGCAATACTTAAAAACTAACTTCTCCACAAGAAATAAATCCATCAAGACAGACTTTTCCCAGCAGCAGAGGAGAGAAAAAAACCCAACCAAACAAAAAAACCCCAAAGAACAAAACAAACACACCCCCTAAATACCCCCAAACAAACCAAGAAAAAACACAAAACCACAAAACAAACAAACCCAAACCAACAAACAAAGCAACCAAGAAGCTCCACTAATACTAAAGGAGTTATCAGCAAAGATTAGATTAGAAGCCCATCAGCTTCTTGCTCTCATCAAAAAGCATCACTTGTGGGACAGGTGGGGTCAAGATGACTCTGGAAAAATCCTGAGAGAAGGAAAATCAATTTGCAGTTTGTGGAAAAACAGGGACTGCTTGAGACACTGGACATGTGTACTGCTTTGAAACTCACTGGGTACAAGAATCCACATATTGAGTAAATATCATGATAGGTAAAAGGAAAGCAATCCAAAGTTTCCAAACAGGTTTAAGAAAAAAAAAAAAAAAAAAAAAAAAAAAAAAAAAAAAAAAAAAAAAAAAAAAAAAAAAAAAAANAATATCCGCAGTGTGGAAGGAGGAAAAGAAAGATTGCAGCTGGCCAGTTCCATATATCATTAAGTCACATTTATGGGCAAAAGGCCAAAAATTGCAGAATTCCACATGTTTCGATAGCTGCGAAAAATATTCCATTTCTATTATTGATGAAAGAGAGGTACTAAGTGTTTACACTGATGGGAAGAGTGAAAAGCTGCTGAAAAACTCACCAATTCAGCCAAGCCATTAACGAGCTGTGGGTTCAGCGAAGGATTTCAACACGTGCTTAATTTTAACAGTCCCTGAACACGACAGAAACCAACGCGACCTCGGCAGACAACAAAGGAAAAAAAGCAAGTTCCCGGACAGGGCCGGACCAGTAGCTTTGTCTGCAACAAACGCCAGCTCCAGCACTTCCACAGAGCACACAGCTCTGCTTTAAAACGTGCACTCAACGAGGAAACGCGGTCAGAGCTGTCCCTGGGAAGCGGATCCTTGGGAGCAGCGGAATCGATGGGAAAGTCACTTGGAAACGCAACAAACAGCGCCGGGAGCTGCGCAGGGATGGGAGCAGGGATGGGAGCAGGGATGGGAGCAGGGATGGGAGCAGGGATGGGAGCAGGG
>VZTR01018878.1:94864-140824 GCA_013400775.1 Chaetops frenatus
CGGTGTCACCGGGGCCAGCACCGCCACGCTCAGCGTTTCCCATGGAATTCACCACCATCAACAGCCCTTTCCCCCACAAAACCCCAGCCAGAGGAGCCGCAGCCCTGCCGCTGTGGGGAGGCAAAGCACAGCGTGCTTTCCCCTCCTCCCCACTGCAGCTTCCAAAATCGACCCTCTGCCTCGCCCGGAGCCCGCACAGAGAGCCCCAGAACCAGGTGCTGAGGTGCCACCTGTCCCCACCAGCCTGTGCCTTCCAGAATGTTCCAGGCAGAGCTGCGAGGTAACCCTGCTCCCAGTGCACAGCCACTGGATAACAAAAACACGAGGAGTTTTCCCCTTCCCAAGGTGTTTTAAAGAGCGCCCAGGGAAGCGAGCAGCTTTACCTCTCCTCCCCGCGCAGATCAGGCTGTGCGAACACGCCTGGGTGTGCCCTGGTTTGAAGCATCCCCTGCCCTGCTGGAGCTGAGCCCTGCAGCACCTGTGGCCCTTTGCTGCCGGCAGCTCCTCCCTTTCACAGGAGAAACTGCTCCACCTTCCAGCTCTGCTCAGGAGAAATCATCCCCAGGTGATTCTCCAGTGCAATTTGGCAGGGGCAGGGATGGAGTGCACCTGTCCCCGGTGTGAGCTCTGTTCTGTTCTGTTCTGTTCTGTTCTGTTCTGTTCTGTTCTGTTCTGTTCTGTTCTGTTCTGTTCTGTTCTGTTCTGTTCTGTTCTGTTCTGTTCTGTTCTGTGTGATGGAGCTTCTTCGTGGCCTCCTCCTGGCTGAGGTCCAAAGCCAGGGCTCTGATTTGGGATGTCACTTGTACATGGAAGTGATGGGAAACCTTGTTTAGTCAAGGGTTTTGTGTTTAATGAAACTCTGGGTGTAGACTTTAAGATGGAGTTGGTTTCCTGGGAAAAGAGAAGAGAGATCTCAAACCCCCCATTTTTAACTAGGAAGGTTGGACTTTCACACTAAATTCTCAGCCTATTGTAGACTTGCTGTCCTTGAATATGAAGTTATACACTTTTAAAAGCTCAGCAGCTGTCTTAAAATGAGTGAGTTGTTCTCTATTAGATCCATGAAAAAAATTAATGGTTTAATACTCTAGATACTTGAAAATTAGCAAATTGGGAAAAAGAGAAATGCTTTTGTTACTGGTATCATTAATGTTGAATGAATAGAAGAAGTTGTATTTCTTTTGATGCTCTGCACTTGGGTATGCACTTACTGCTGCCTGGGTAATACAAATCTATTCCCAGTTGTTTGCTGTCATAAACTGGACACTTCACCATCACTGCTCTACTGTGGGTAAACTTTAACTTGACACTCCCTACCAGGGCATTGCAAACTGCCAGGTCTGTCTTATGTTTGCCAGTGCATGCCTTGTATAATATTCACCCATGCTTTACATGGGTTCTGAAGGTGGTATCTTTTTAATTTATTGATATTTTTGTTATTATTTTAAACGTGGATGTAGCTCAGTGGGTTGCATCTGATAGCAGGTGTTACCTTAGAGAAAATACCGTGATAATAAAACAGTTGTGTGGCAACAGTGAACTTAGCATGTTTAGTGATCTGTAAAAATCCTGTAGGGCTATAGGTTGTATGTTGCAGGAGATGAAATAATCAGTTGCAGTTACACACTGGTAAAAAATTTCCAAGTTTAAATCTATTGGTTTCATGTTTCAGCACTGCCTGGTCTTCCTTCATATATGCTAGAACATAGAATATTAAACCATTTTAAATAAAAACTCCTGCTTGTAGCTTTCATTCATCTCTTTGCTCATGCTGCCATAGTAGAATATCTGAAAATGAAACAGCTTCATAATAATCTGCTTAAGTTGTTCGAACAACAATCAGCTGAAAAAAACCCCATGATTATTTCTTCATATTGTTACCCTCCTCTGGTATTTTTATTTTTATCCTGCACTAGTTTCTCATAGAGTTTGGAGTTTTATTTAAGGCTTACATGGCAACACAAGCGTCCTGTTAATTCAGGGCAGCTCCTTTGTGCTCTTGCTGCTATTCCTTCGTGACTCTGCATATATAAATACATATATACATACACAGATATATACGTATATACATAATTTTCAGGCGCAGAACAGGCTTGAACACAGCAGGTTAAGCAGCAGAATGATGCAAACATTGGCAGGTCTAGAAGCGTGGTTGCTGTGTTTGCCATGCAGCGATGAAGATGTGCAATGTCCCCAGCACAAGCCCGGGAGCCTCTGCCAGCTGGCTGCCTGCCCTGGCCTCAGGGAATTGTCAGAAATGATGCCCGAGCAAATGGGCACCATCTGGGTAAAGCTCAAGTGAGCTTGTCTGGACAAGGCTCCAGGGTCATGTAAATGAAATGGACTTTAATGTTAAGATGCATCTGTGAGGGAGCAGTTCCTCCTTCCATAAATCTGGCTGGATCCAGGGCAGGTGCAGAGAGCTGGCAGCATTTATGGACTACCTAGAATTTAGGGATTTTTAATTTAGCGTTTATGGACTACCTAGAATTTAGAGATTTTTAAAGATGCCCATTGTTTACCCCTTTTTAAAGTGGCCCATTGTATTAACAGCTAACTCTGATGCCCATCTTTCACAGCAGCCTTGCAGACAGAAAGCCCTGAGAAGAAGAGAAAAGGGAAGGGGCGTGGAGCAGCCACAGAAGCAATGCTTTCCTCTGGGTTTATTCATGCCTGTTCAATCTCTGGTTTTTACCAGCACAAATCCCAGTGCTTTGTTATAGTACTGGTACATTTGGTAGGACTTTCAGATTTTTTGAATGCTAAACACAAGTCCTGCACTTAAAATACCAGGTGAGAAGAAAGGGCAGCTTTAGCAGCTACAATGTAATCCATCGTCCAAGGCCTTCTATTCTGAACTCCTTGCTGCAGCTGACTCCAGATTTAGTTTTTGTGCTTCTGATTGTTGTTACACAGTGTTTTCCTTTTCTCAAGCCATTTGTGTTTTAATAAGATACAGGAGGATTTGTATTTTTTGATCTTGTTCACTAATAGCTTTCAGAAGTTAATTATTTTGAATTTAAAATAATGTGTGATTCTTGGCATATTCAGTTACTTTGCCTGTTATACATTTCTCCAGCCTGTTCTTGATGGTAAATGTCCCTTTGAAAGAAGTACTTTGTACATCTGGGTATCCCTTGGAAGTTTGGCAATCTTGGCTCTTTAGCTGTAGTTCTGAGTCCTTGCAGGACATTTTTTTTTCTATACAAAGCCATTAGTCCTGGCACAAGTTTTCTATAAGATGGATATTTTTCATTTTTAGTTTTGTTTTTATGCATGAATATGTTGTATATGCTGGTGCTGCAGGTTTCTGAAAATCATCCCCAAAACTTCATCTGTATAGTGTTGAAATTCCATAAAACTCTACATGGTGAAGACAACTGTAAGTCAGTGTTGTCAATTATGGATGATTCAAGTATTGCAGGCTCTCTTAAAAAGATGAAAGAACTTTCAGTTGCTAGTTCACAGCTTCATATTGAAACTCCCCTGACAGGTTCTGACAGCACGGTGACAGCCACGATCAGCCGTGCAGATCCCAGCCCGTCACACACACCCCAGATGGATTTCTATTTATGCTTTCTCCTTGTTTTTAAAGGACTTTACAGCTGCACTGGAAGTCAGTTTTGTGTGTCTGTCCAGGAAGGGAGGAGGTTCTGTTTCTGCTGAGTGCTGTTAAATGTTCCATCCCGTGCACCCACTGCCTCAGCTGCTCTGGCAAAGGGCTGCCCCTTTGGGTTTACAGGGCTGAGCCGTGGGAAAGGGCTCTGGGGACTCACAGGCAGTGGCTCCTCCAGCTGCAGCACCGGGATCCTCCTCTCCTTGGAGCTGGAACCCTGCAATCACCCTCTCCATGGATCTGGAACCCTGAAATCACCCTCTCCATGGAGCTGGAACCCTGCAATCACCCTCTCCATGGAGCTGGAACCCTGCAATCACCCTCTCCATGGAGCTGGAACCCTGCAATCACCCTTGCTGTGAAGCTGGAACACCAGGTTCACCCTTTCCATGGAGCTGGAACACTGGGATCCTCCTTTCCTTGGAGCTGGAACACTGGGATCCTCCTTTCCTTGGAGCTGGAACACCGCAATCACCATCTCCATGGAGCTGGAACACCGGGATCACTCTTTCCACAGAGCTGGAACACCAAGATTGTCGTGGCAGAAAGCAGCTTGGAGCAGAAAAAACCTCGGCTAAAGCCATGAAACAGTGTCTGTGAGAAATTCTCATACACTGAACCAAAACAATCCCATGTTCTCAGGCATTCTTTGTGTCAACACCAGAACAAGAATGTAAACAATAATTGCACCTGCAAAACAGTATGTGAGAGGTTTTCTAACTGGTGAGGATAATTGTTTGTATCTTTCAGCCTGTGGCATTTTAGTTTTAGAATTCTATCCAATGGGAATTTGTTTGTTACGATGCTCCTTATAAAAGTGTGATCAGTTTAATAAAACTTCCTTCGACTTTCACCTGAAAAATGATCACTGCAGTCTGTGTCGTGACTCAACAGTGACATGGGATCACCCTTTCCACAGAGCTGGAACACCAGGACAACCTTTCCACAGAGATGGAACACTGGGATCGCCCTTTCCATGGAGCTGGAACACCAAGGACAACCTTTCCATGGAGATGGAACACTGGGATTGTCCTTTCCATGGAGATGGAACACCAAGGACAACCTTTCCATGGAGATGGAACACTGGGATCTCCCTTTCCATGGAGATGGAACACCAGGTTCATGTTTTCCATGGAGCTGAAATCCAGGGATCATCCTTTCCATGGAGCTGGAACACCAGGAAAACATTTCCACAGAGCTGGAACACTGGGGTCGCCCTTTCCATGAAGATGGAACACCAGGATAACCTTTCCATGGAGATGGAAAACAGGGATCACCCTTTCCATGGAGCTGAAATCCAGGGATCACCCTTTCCATGGAGGCAGTGGGAGCTGTGCCAAGCTGCTCGGCTGGAAAGTCACTCTGCATCTTGGCAAGAGACTGATTTCAAACCATTCCTCCCAGGGCAGCTGGGGTGAAGAATTTGTTTGGGAATTAAGCAGATGCCCCTCAGAACTATGCACTTCCTTTTAAAATCCAGTTGCCATAACAACTGTGCAGCACTTTAGCTCTCAAACAAAGCACTTTTTTTTTTGTGTATTAGGAAGCTTGCACTCCAGGAGAGCAGCTGATTTACTTCCCCTCAGGAAACACCATATGACTTGCAAAATGTCAGGCACTGAAGAATACAAACTGGAGCTATAAAACCACATTAGAAATAAAATAGCTTAAATCTTATCTGGGTTCTTAACTTTTTTTTTTTCTTTATTCTTTATTAATGTGAAGATTAAGTCAAATTTTACCATTGAGAGTATTGAGGAAATGGCTCTGATAGATTGTAAACTATGAAAGGGTTGGATGCCAGATCATGGAACCCTCAGGCATCTGTAAATAACCATCACTAAGAAACCTACAGCTGCCACATTTATGTTCTCTGCTAAGATGGTGCTGATTGGTAAATCCCACCTAATATTGAGCAGTGTAGTTTGTATCAAGCTGCTGAATTCCATCTGCAATAGTTTAGGGATCAGCTTCTTACTGGATAAAGAGTTGCAATTTTTTTAGCCTCTGTGGTACCACAGCACCCGGTCACGAAAGAAGGACACAGATTCCCCACAATTAGGAGAACAGCTGAGGCCCCCAAAAAGAGAGAGAGCCCTTTATTATGGATACACAATTTTATAGAGTTTGAAAAGTGTGAGAGGATTGGAAGATGAAATCCCACCTCTCAACCAGACTGGTGAAGTGACCAGTCAGTCAGCTTTCCTTCTCCAGGAAGGAATGTAAATAAAGCCATTGTTTTTAGTACAGTGCATGAGAAAATCTGACTCGAGAACATCAACTTTTCAAAAGGCTTTCAAAAACAGGGCGACAAGCCTCTTCTACATTATTTGCGAGAAACTATTTACAAGAGCCTGAAGTGCCAGGAGGCAGGGAATGGCTTCCCAGGGCCCCAGGGCAGGCTGAGATGGGATCTTGGGCAGGAATTGTTCCCTGGCAGGGTGGGCAGGCCCTGGCACAGGGTGCCCAGAGAAGCTGTGGCTGCCCCTGGATCCCTGGCAGTGGCCAAGGCCAGCTTGGCCATTGGGGCTGGGAGCAGCCTGGGACAGTGGCGAAAAAAAAAAAAACTTTCAGAAGTTTTCTTCTGGAGAGTAAATCCAATACCTGCCCACAACTGGATAAAACTGCAAGATTTATCCTTCTCTTCTAGACTTAAGACCCCACAAACTCCCCAGCTGAATGGGCAGGGACCATGACAATAAGCATGGAAATGAGCAGATTCCAGCTTTGAGAACCTTGGCACGTGAGAGCAGAGGCTGGTGATAGGTTTCTCACATCATCAGTGATGCCTGTGTCAGCACTTTTCTACACACAGATTCTAAGCTTGCTTTGCACTTCCTCATTCTCCTCCAGTCACACTCTCTGCGTAATTTCCACTTTTCTTGTCCTCCCCCTCACTCTGCATTCCCCACAGTACTTTCTTGACCAGGAGAGATAGATTTCCCACAGAGCTTTATTTCTGACAGAGCAGTAATCCTGTTTCTAGAAAGCAAACAGTGCCAGATACTTCAGCTGGACAGAGTTTGAGCAGAATTAGACTTGCTTGTATTATTTATAAAATAACATCCAGAAAGAACAAACGCAGAAGGTAGTGGTGACCCTGACATCTGAAGGCGTGAGGATGCCTGACCTGCAGCAGTGGTTGGAAGGTCTTCACTGGGTTCTAGGGGATTCAGAAGGCTCCAAGTCTGCATTCCTAATAAATTTAATTACCTGGAGATCAGAAGTCAAGTGCTGCTCGTGCTTGCCTGGGAAGTCACTCGGCACTGTGGCTGGGTGTTTGCAGCCCCTGTTAAAATTGCCAGAGTGCAATTTTACAAAAGGTACAAAAGGGAGGAGTCTCAGCAGGGTGTGCACCCTGGGTGTCCATCCCCCAGGCAGAAAATACCTGCTTGTGCTCTTGGCTCTGTTTGTTTAATTGGCAGGCATTAAATGTGGTGACTCCGTTACTTAGGAGGGCAATTGCACCCCTCTCTCCTGCTAATTTAATTACTGTGGCTGCTCATGTTTTCACATTAATTTGTTGTGAGAACTTTACTAAGTCAAGGGTGGAGTTCTTTTCCTCCTGGCAGGTTTTTTGGGAGCGCAGTAGGGCCAGTGCTCGTGTGTGAAATCAAATGATAACCTGCAGTCTGTATTGTGCAGCAATCCACCAAAATACCCTCATCAAATTACCCCAAAATTCATCTTTCCCTGCATGTAGGTGTCTGCAGCATTGCATCTCTTCCTGCAGCCCAGCTACAACATCTGCATTTCTGTTCTTCAGTCCATGAACAATGGCCTGGGAGGGACTGAATGGGACATGCAAAAGAGAGAGAATGGTTGGCAGTCTTTGGTTTTCAGGAAAGAAGTATCTTGTTAAGTATCAAAACTTGAGCAGACACCAAAACCTGGGAATCTGATGGCCTCATGTAGAGACATCACACAAAATCATCAAGCATTTAAAAATTCAATTTTATAATTAATATATTTTGAAAAAAAATCCATCATGCAATACTTTGTTTGAGTAGAGAAATACATATTTAGCAGTTAATAATCTATTCAGATGAACCAGAGTGTCAGCAAGGAAAAATTTATTCACTTTAAGCACGATTTTAAAATTTGGTGGGGGTTAATTATTATATTTCTGTGCATGTCATCTCCCTAAAGTGAAAAGGTGCATTACTTTCAGTCTGCTAATGAAAATGCTTCTCAGCAATAAACACCTAACACTATTTCCAGCTTGTTTAGTGTTTCAGTTAATAATGTCTGCTATTACAAATGCAATTAAGACTCAAAAGAAAAAATGTGTTTTGTGGAAATGAAAGGAAAATTCAACAGTATTTTTAATGATTCTCTATAAACTAAAATCTGGAAACTAAAATTTTGAATGACCTGATTGTGGGTGATTTTTTTTTCAAGGTTATTGATGCAAACAGAATTCAGACTTGTGTAATGTGTAAATTGAATATTCTTCTCCAGAGATGTCAGCCACTGGTGGTTTACACCAGTGCAGGGACAGCAGCTGGACTTGGATGTCCCTTCCAGCTCAGGTTATTCCACAATTCCATGATTAATAGTTATCTTCCAAGAAAGATGCAAAACCAAATCAAACCCCAGTATTTCTATGATTTCCAGTAGACCAGAGATTGCTAAAACACAATATGAATAATTATGGATGCAGATTCCAGAGACATATTATCACCATCCATTTTGTGTGTGGAGAAAAGAGAAAATAGATTTTACCATTTCAATACATGTGGGTTTGTTCTTCCTTGCAGATCTTAAAAGTAAATGATGTTTTTCTTTTTTTGTTTGTTTGTTTGTGTTTATTTTTGTTTTGTTTTACATTCTATAAGAAACAACTTAAGTTCTTTGAACTCAAGAAAAAATAAATTATATTCGGTATCAAATTGTGTCTTGAGAGATAGAGCTATTGCCATTAAAAATCAAGACAAGCAGTATAAAAAAAAAAGTGTCTGATTGCTTTTTTAGCAATTCCATTGTTTTCTTTCTGCTTTCAGAAAATTGTCTTGAGATTGGATTTCCCCTTATTCCCCTATACAGTAGCATGCAATATAAAGTAATTTTTTTAGGTTTCAAATATATTTTCTTTTTTTAGTTCTATGAAGGTTTATTACATAACACAGAAGGATTTCACCTTCAGAGTACAAGAAGGGTGTCCAGCTTCTGGGCTTAACCAAAACTTTTAATTTTCACTCATATAAATAATATTATATAAATCTTCTATTCGGATGATGGGGCCATCTAATTTCTTTACATAAAAAAAAAATAAAAATAAAAGCCTGTGTTCACTGTGTTATGGCTCTCAGTATTATTAGCACTGAGTATTCTCTTGCTGAGGAAACAATAAATGTTACTTTTTTCTTGAATTTATAATTTTAAGATGAGAAGAACATCTGTTTCAGAAATGGCTCCTCAGGATATTGAGAACTCTGAGCTCACCTTGTCCTCAGTGCCTGTTGGAAGTGTGGAGCCTCTGAACTTTTGTCAGTGCAGTTAATTAGGTTTAAAGCAACATAATCAACCTCTGCAATTAGTTATTAGCAAGTTGATGTAGAACTCCCTGTATTTGTCTCCTCTACTTCAAATGCAAAGGGCAATGATTTAAATATTGCAATAAAAATCTGATCAGGACCTTATGCTGCAAGACATTTCTTGATCTGATAGATGAGATAGAATTCCATAGTATTTAACAGGATTTGAGCGACAACCTGGGATAGTGGAAGGTGGCCCTGCACAAGGCAGGGATTGGAATGAGATGAGCTTTAAGGTCTCTCCAACACAAACCGTTCTGTGATTCTATGATCTCTTGTACCTCCTTATAATTAAGCCAAACTATGGTAAGAAATATTGTCAGCTGCCCCCTTGCTCTTAAGTTGCTCATTTGAGTGAAAAAGAAGTGATTTTCTCTTTTATCAATTGATATCTAAAGAAGGCAAGTGTAATCCTGGTCAGGAATTGGGATGACAGGATTTAAGGCTTTAAACAGCAAGATTTTTACTGTGGTTTTTGAAGTTTTGGATGAAAATAGAAATATTGTCTCAAATGATAGTAAGAAGCCCTAATATCAGCAATATCACAAGCTACAAAATAGATTTAATGAATGAAGAGTGTTACCTAACTACCCTAGCTGATTATCCTGGTTAAGCAAGTCCTGATTTTGATAGTGAGGTAACCTGGCAGCTCCAATCTCAGTGTGGCAATTTAATACAAGGAAAGTTGTCTATAATGGGATCTGTAACTTACTGTGAGCCTCTGTAACAGCTGAGGAGTTCTGTTTGACAACTGGACTGAGTGACTTCTACATTAGTACTAAAGACATACAACTATACCATTAAAAAAAAAAGAAAAACCTTAATGTAAGTTACTTAGCAAAGGTAAAAAAAAAATATCCCCAGTCTTTCTCCACTTATTCAGATGCACCTGCTTTATGTTTAGTACCTACCTATTTTAAAAGCATTTTGTAGCTTGTATCCACCTGAGGAGAGTGTTTTCAATCAGAAACTATAAAGTCAAATGAACTTTTAACTTCCAAGTGAAATGAAAAGGTTCCTTTTTAGCTGTGCTGTAGCCTTTAGTGCTAATTTACAGCTGGCATTGTTGGATAATGTTGTAAGGCCTGTGTGCTCCTTGTTAGCCCTGTTGTAAGAGTGGCAATCTTAAATGTTATGTAAATAATTTCAATTTCAAAGGCACGGTAAAACAGTAACAAAGCTGTTTCAGTGACAGGTAGTTGTAGTGTTCTTTGTAGGCTCCTCAAGGGAACCTGGTCCTTTAGAGCTTTTCAGCTCATACAGTCAGCATCTTTGATATTTTTACACCATGAGACCTTTGCAATGTGTTACTCACTGAGGCCATCACAATGTTGCTTTAAATGATCCTGTTATACACCAGGAAATTCTTTCTACCTTCTTTTAGTGCTAAACCTCCAAGGCCTACATTTCTGTTATTACCATGAGATAAAAGTCCTTCCTAAGCTTTCTGAAATCACTCTGCTTAGCCTGCTTCCAGCTGATGCGTAGGAATTTATTCTGAATTACTTCAACTGTGGTTTGAAATAATAGTGTGAGTTGTCAGAGTTACTGAGGAAAAGAGAGATTGTGTTTATGCCTGTGTGCTCCTAACCCTTCCAGTGGAAAGGGTGCTCAGCTTTGGCAGGGGCTGCCCAGGGTTCCAGGGATGGGAACTCCATCTCCAGATGTTGGAGTCCCCACCCCTGGAGGTGTCCAGGGAATGAGTGGATGTGGCACTCAGGGCTCTGGGCTGGTGAATGAAGTGCTGATGGCTCCAAGGGGCTCTGCTGCTGGAGGTGTTTTCCAGCCTTACTGGTTCTGTGGTTGTTGCCAGCAGCCAGCAGGGCTGGCAGAACCACCTCTCCAGTGTAACTTCTGCCTTTCCCATGTGCCTTACTGGGACATTCCACCTGCAGTCCTTTACTGTGTCTGAAATGATCAAATGGAGATAAGGAATGAATGCATGTCGGTGGATTAGTTCTGTAAAGTGAATATTCTAGTGCTTTCTTGCTACAGATTAAGTTATTTATGGCCTTAGGTATCCATCAGGGCTCAGCACAGCAACTTTGTGCTCTAACACCAGCTCACTCCCTCTTCAAGGTTCCAGCTACTTCCTATTTCCTACTTAATGGTTTGATTTTTCTAGGGTTTTTTTCTATATGCTGGGAATGACTTGTTAAACAAACAGGAAAAAGACCTTTACTAAAACCTGCTTGCTTCTGAGGGGAGCTTTGAGGAACTCCTGAAGTGTCTGGGTGGGTGGGTTGCACTGGGGCACCAGCAAGACAGTACCATTGATTGATTGATTGATTGATTGATTTAGAAAGAGGTGAACAGGGTAAAGTGGAGGCACTTGGCTGGCAAAGAAAAGGCAATGAGATGTGAAGCAGGTCACATGTTTGGGGGTGCAACTCTTGAATAGCTCTGTGCTCATCAGGTTTGGGCTAAAACAGTATAATCGTAGTTCCAAATACACAAATATACTTTGGTCTGCCTTGGTTCTGCAGCTGCAAGGGACCTGCTGTGCTTCCAAACAAACAGAGAATGGTTTGGGCTGGGTGGAACCTTAAAGCCCACCCAGCCCCATCCCCTGCCATGGTCAGGGCCAGCTCCCACTGTCCCAGGCTGCTCCCAGCCCCAATGGCCAAGCTGGCCTTGGGCACTGCCAGGGATCCAGGGGCAGCCACAGCTTCTCTGGGCACCCTGTGCCAGGGCCTGCCCACCCTGCCAGGGAACAATTCCTGCCCAAGATCCCATCTCAGCCTGCCCTGGGGCCCTGGGAAGCCATTCCCTGCCTCCTGGCCCTGCAGTTCCTGAGGAATTGTCCCTCTCCATCTCTCTTGTAGGCTCCTTTCAGGGACTGGGATGTCATTAAAGGGTTTCTGTGTCTCAACATATGAATTAGAGGTATTTTGGATATGTTCAGCCACTCTCATGGTTCTAAACAAGAACTCCAGATGTCTTAAAAAAAAAACCAAAAACTTTGAGTAACTCTTTGTGACTATTCATAATATGCCACAGGAATACCTACAAATATTGGCAAGATTTTCCTTCCTAAGAGTTCCAGCATAGAAGCAGCCTTGTGATTGTGGGAAAATCATGCAAAACTATGGGGAAAGCAGCTGAAGGCATTCAGCACATCTTTCTGAAGTCCATATAAAAGGTTTGAGAGACTCTTAAACCTTCTGCAGCAAAGGTGACTTTTGCTAATGTTAATCTGTTCTGCCAGAGAAGACAAACCCTGTTAACATTTGATTGTTGTTCATCTCAGCCCAAGGGAACGTGCGTGTGCTGCAGGGCAGCTTTCAGAGCACCTCAGGCATCACTGCTTTGGGTAAACCACACCAAAGGGCTGCAAAGGGCTGTGTGCAGGTAAAACTCACTGCTAAAGGATTTTGGAAACGAGTTCTTGCTCAATAGAAGAACAAATGTTGAAATTATTATTGCAGGTCTAATAGCAGGAGTGTTTGGTTATTCAGTTCTCTTACACCATGAGGGGAAATCTTCCCTCTGATAGATTTTTATACCATGATATTCAATCTAATGTCTTGCTAAAGTGAAAACCTCTTAAGATTGAAACCAGGTGGAATTAAATGAAAACCAACTTTTCTTAAAACCATAATGCTACGTCTTATCTTTTACAACTTTGTGCTTTTATTTTTGCTCATTATTTTAAAGCCTCTAAATTATCAGTCTTAAAATGTTGATTCATATTTGTTAATTAAACACTCTTTCTACTTCATTCTACTATTCTGATAATAAAATAACAGCTATTGAAGTAGGTTTAATACAACAACCTTATGAAAACAACATCTGTGGAAAGAAATTTTTCACTTTTTTCCCTTGATTATTAGAAAAGGAATTACATTGTGTGCCTGTCCTGTTGTCTTGCACTGAATAAAATGAAAGACAAATGAAAGCAAGAATAATTTCATTAACTTAAAAGGTTTACATAATTCAGAAAGGCAAAAATAGTAGGGAAGCAGAACACAAATTGACCTTGGTTCCTAAGGGCTTTTGCTGAGTTCTTCATCCAAAGGAACTGATAAACTATAAAATAGGTGTAAGACTAAAGTATCAAGTCTGGACAAATGGACAAAGACATTATTGGCTAAATTGGTGAGTTCATAGACTAAGGTGAAATATTAGAGTGGGGAGGGTTTTTTTTTTCTGTTTTCTTCCTTACTGATAAAGTATTTTTGAGATATAGATGTAAGACTGCTTGGGTAAATATTACAGAATTCAGGATCCAGAGGTAGTGATTTATTATTCCACCATCCTCTGCAGGATACTCTGAAAGAATCTGCTTTGTTTCTTACCTTTGGAAACAAAGATTTACATAGCACTGTGTGCCCTTCCCGATTTTGGATACTGCTGTGACAGATTTCTACTCTGGGAGAAATTTATACCCAAGAAATGCTGATGATCTTTCTTGACAGGTATCAAGATGCTGAGAGCATTCTTGCATTGTCTCAGGCTTTTCCTGTAGCACTTGCCTTTCCCTTGCTTTAACACTAACGTTAAAAATAGTTTCACATCTTGTGAATTCCAACTGTGGTGATATTCCCCCTCCTACCCTTCAGTCCATAGGTTTCTTGTCATGGCACTTGGTTTCTCTTCTGCTGACAACTTTTATCAATTTAAAGCTGAACATTTATTTACAAGCAACCAAAGAGGAAAGCCCGGGTACAGGAGAATGACTAAAACTTTCCTATGAAAGACATTGGAACAGGAAATAAAATTTTTAAAGCCTGAAGTTTTCATAGCAAGTAAAGTTCTTGCACAATTGAGCTTCAATTTATGTAAACAGAGTGGACACTTCTGCTGGTTTGACTGAGAGGTGTTTTTTGAGGGGGAGCTATGTTTTATATACAATATTCTTTTGCTTTGCTCTCCTCTATATTTTACATTGGGATAAAGGACTAAGGCTGGATTGATCTGTTACCCAATGACTGCTCATCCTTTTGTTTTGTGGCCTGACTCCTTGCACTGCTCTCTAACATCACACCTGTTTTTCTCCTAGCAATCTTTTTTTTTTCCCTCAGTTGCCTTCAAGCTCTCCCCTGAGTGTTTTACCCAACCACCCCTTTGCAGTACCATTCTTTTCACCTCCATGATCTCTCAGTCTCTGCTATGCTCCTCTGGATTTTTGCCAGTTGTAACTCATTTTTCCCTTCCTGTGTGAAACCAGCAGCACAGACACTCCACCCTTCCCTATCCCTCTCTCCTGCACATCACTGCAATTCCTTCTGGGCTTTTGCCACAGGATAAATCTGTTCTGCTGTCTTACAGATGCTGACCTGTGGCTTTCCTTGCACCTCCATCACATTCTCAAGCAGTGAAGACCTCGCCCATGACTTCAGGGGTTCCTTCACTCACAGCTTTGTCTTTGCAAGTCCTGTATTTATCATTGCTCTCCCACAGGAGACAAAGGAATTGTATTCCCTCCTTCCTCCTTTTCAGCAAGTGCTGGAAATGCTGGATTGTCTGAATTCAGTGCTTGTTTCCAGGGATGTTTTTCTTATGGGATCTTCTCTTTCAAGTAGTGCAGTTGTTTACACTCTCATTCTTTATAGAAAAGGGGATGTTAGAAAAAAGTGGTTGATTTATTTTCACACGCTACACCAAAGAAATAATAATCAGTTTTTTAGTGTCATCGAGTTACATGTGAAAGTTACCAAATTTTTAGTGGTAAACAACAATTTCCTTATTATTTATATTAGCAATTATTTAGAGAAAGCGTAATATATATTATGTCCAGTACCAAGATTCTATAGGATTTTGGTTTTATTGGGGGGTTTCTTTTGGGTGGTTTCTTAGAGGGTTTTTACGTCAGTTCAATAAATTTTCAAATAATTTGAAATCACTTCTTCACTTTTCTACAGATCAAAATAGTTCTTTCCTATTTCCTTCAACATATTCTCTATCAGACCCATGGAGGAATGTTGGGTAATACATCCTGTCAAGATACTGGATATTTCATTCTGTTACACCAGGGAGAAAGAAATAATTATTTTTTAACACATCCTTCAGTAATGATTAATCTCATGTTGAATAATAATTTTTAATTTCAATTTCTTGAATATATTTATTAATTTACCTCCTGCTAATATGCTGCTTTAGATGCCACTATTTTGAATTTATTTCTGTACCTAAGTATCATTTGCATAATGGCATTAAGAGGTCCACTCCTGAGTATTCGGTGGTGGGATGTTGGACAGAGTGAATAGGTTGTAATTAGTGGCATCTGACCTTCAACTTCATTAATATGCAAATAGAAATACCACAGGGTGCAAAAGCATGGTGCTATGAAAGCAGTCACTTCTGTGTCAGATTTCAGTCACGGTGGCTTGCTTTTTATTTATTTTATATAAGACATAATCTGATGTGATTTTATATAATAAAATAACCGTGTAGAAGTGAATATAGAAAATGGTACATGTACAGGGCAAAGGGGTGCTTGCATTTCATAGAGATAATGGGGAAAGCTAAGTAAGCCCAGCATGGACATAGTTCTTTTTGGGTTTTCTCACAGGAATCTCCTTTCCCTGAGATTCTTCCTCAGCTTTATACAAGCAAGTTTGGGAGTGGATCACACTGGTTTGTTCAGCTTCCTCAGCAGCAGCTGCTTACAGAGGACTGAAAGACATTTTTTCTCAGCTTTATTTTGGGGTTTTATCCTCTGCATGTTTTCTGCCTTGTAGGTAGATAGGACACATATCACAGAACCCCAGGCTGGGTGAGGCTGGAGGGGCCCCAGGGGCTGCTCTGGTGGCAGCTCCCTGCTCCAGCAGGGCCATCCCAGAGCACAGGGCACAGCAGTGTGTGCAGAGGGCTCTGCAATATCCCCAGGGAGGAGACTGCCCAGGCTCTGGGCACAATCTGTTCAGGGCTGGACACTGCCCCGGGCACAAGTTGTGCCTCCTGTNGCAGGGGCAATTGCTGGGCTCAATCCCTGCCCGTGGCTCTTGTCCTGTTGCTTGATCTTGAGGAGGAATTTAAAGGAAATTTAAATGAAGCAGCTAAGATTATGGGTTAGGTATTTTATTTTTCTTCAAGGCAAGTTTCTTAATATTTTAGCCCATTCACTATTTTTCATACAACCCCTTGGGTAGGGCACTAAAGGCAGTGTGAGCAGCACATCCAGAGACAGCATTCTGCCCCTCTGCCCCCTCAGCTGAGAGCCCACCTGCAGAGCTGCCCCAGGCCTGGCCCCAGCACAGCAAGGAGCTGCAGCTGCTGCAGAGAGGCCAGAGGAGGCTCCAGGATGAGCAGAGGGATGGAGCAGCTCTGCTGGGAGGAAAGGCTGCCACAGCTGCCATTGTTCAGCCTGCAGAGGAGAAGCTTTGGCCTGAGCTCAGTGGGGCCTTGCAGGGCCTGAAGGAGCTGCAGCAAAGATGGAGAGAGACAATTGCCAAGGGCTGCAGGGCCNTGTGCCATTCCTCATAATTTCCTGTCCCTTGAGTACTTCATCTTTTATAAACTTCTTTGAATGCTGAAGAAGTGTCAAAAATGTTTGTTTTTCATTTTTAATGACTCTATTTTTGGAGGGTGGAGGTGACACGTTCACATCCATCCCAGGCATATCTATCAATCATCTGTATAAATCACTCTGCCAAGCTCGCCCTTATCTGCGTGCACAGCACAGTCACAGGGAGTTCTTTTGGATCAATAAGCATCTTTTCCCTGGAAACACTCCTCTCCCAAGTGGGTACAGAGAAGTTGCTAAGTGACTGCTCTGGCTGCTGTGTAGCTGCACTCACATCAGCCTGACAGAAAGCAAAGCTTGGAAAGAAAGCAGGAGACAGCACAGCTAGAGGATGATGATGTGTTTGCTCCCTGGGAAGAATATTATTGCCATTTAGGAGTTCTAAGCCAGCTCTTGCTGAGTGCACTTGCTCTCTGGCAGGATCAGCAAAGGTGGATTTAACTGTTGTTCCATGAAGGAGAATCCCTGTGCCTGCTCTTCCAGGCAGTGGCAGCACCACGTGAGAAACAAGCAGGGTTGGAGTCCTCTCCTGTGTGAGTGAATTCACAGCCCATTCCTGGGCTGTAGCTGGGATTTTCCTTCTTGCTCTTCCACTACAGCAGTAGCTGTAATTTAAATTAACTTTAAACATCCTGTGTGAGGAGAAAGACAAGATTTTTTTAAAAATCCCATATTCCTGCTTATAGCTGAGATTCTTTGGAATTCTGAAGGCAATGGGACATCCATCTGCCCAGACCACTGAGGAGCAGCAAAACACTTGGGTTTTGGTGGTTTTTTTTTGTTTGGTTTTTTTTTTTTTCCTCTGATACCCTCCTTCAGATGGTGTTGCCCCTGTATGGAATTAATAATATAGGGTTGGTAATATGGGATAATTATCTTTAGCAACCAGCTGTGGTTTAAGGGATTCAGTATTACATGAAAATGTCCATTGGAAATTCCTGGAGCAGTCACACAGCCCTCAGCCACAATTAAAACTCAAAGGATCTGCTGGAGCAGTTCAAGTGACAGATAGCAGGAATCACGTTGGTGGAGACAAAGTTTCTTTACATCTGCCAGAGGAGATGTCTTTTGATGAAAGGATGTTGAAATCCCACGATCACAGATACTTCTGGACACATTTGATATCTGAAGCATTTTTATGCAGATTATCAAGTTATGGAATTTGATCAGAGCCAGTTTTCTATTTTAACTACAAACCAGAAATGAAACTGGATAATCTGTGGTGAGCAGTTCCATGAAATCCACTTCCCAGACTGGCTGGGTGAACTTTCATTTCCAAACTCTCCTGGTTTTCCCTCACATGAAAGCAAATTATTTGGAAGTTGTGCTGGGGAAATAGAAGGTCTGCAGGATCAGAGACTATATTTTCAATGCAATTACTTCATGCTTCATTGCATAAAGGATATACAGATTTCCTTAAGACGTTTTCTGTCACTTGATGACAACTATCCATTTCTCCAAGTTACACAGAATATGAAAATATAGAGCAAAGCTGAAATTCTTATCTGCATAATGCTTTATTTCTATTTTGTGTGCTATATATGCTTTTTTTTTTTTTTTTTTTTAAATTTAACCTTGCACATGTCAAACCCAAAGAATTAAAAAATTAGTGTAGGAAGCTGCTAAGAATCAAAGTTCCAATTTAGAGTGTCTAATTACTCTGAATATTTAATTCCTTTGAACAACATGCTTCAGAAGAATCATTATCACACTGAAATCCCCAACATTATCTATTATTTGCACAAGTGGCTATTCATGCTGTGTAACCTCTGGCATGGTGCATGGGGTGGTAATTCCAGAGTGGATGTGCCCTTTTGGAAGCAGATGGAAGGTCAGTGCCACTTCAGACATTCTGAATTCTCTAATGGCCTCGACAAAGTTCATCATTACTGAAGAGATTATTGCAGCATTTCTTTTGTGCAGGAAAGCTCAAGAAGGGTAATAAAAAATAAACATGCAAGTAGAAACACAAATATTTTTATGTTGTGGGTCTTAGACACAGAATGGATTCCCATTTTTTTCTCAAGTTAGTAGTGATTTTCAGTTGCCTTAAGTTTTGCCAATATTTCATGCAAGGGCTCGGTAAAAATACAGACACTGTGAAAATGCATGAATAATATTTCACATTCTCTGAACACATCTTGTGGCAAGTGACCAGGCTTTTCCAGTATTATTGTAGTGTAAGTGTTCCTCCTGGATGTCTCTACAAATATCTGATACCTTTTTGTTGTTCTGGTGTAAATCCAGGTTATCTTTGTTCAAGGAGAATTTACTGTTTTCCAATAGGAATCACTGATATCATCAAATTTCATGATGCCTTCTCATATTTCACAGTGTTGTTGCTTAAAATGACATAGACAAGTGGTTTTATGCTTAGAAAAAGCATATTTTTAATTTGAAGAATTTAAAATAAAGAATCTGTTAAAAATTTGAAAGTGTTTTTTTGTAGATTATGAATATATGCAGAAATCTTATCTTTGAAGCATTTTTAATATATTAAGAGGAACAAATGATAGCTTTAGAACTGTTTAGAATTATTTTCTGTGTCTGATTTTATCCTATGGCACTGGCAGATTTTATATCAGTAACACAGGGCAAGGCAAACTCTTTTTCATGATCCTTTAGATCACTAGAGAGCAGTTAGGTCATTATATATTTAAAATAAATAATAAGCAGGCAGTGTGTGGAGTAAGATGAAGTGGTATCAAAATTAATGGGCTTATTCCCCCTCCTTGGGAATTTGGAAAATTCCTTTTGGCTACCTGTGCCTTTAATTCATATAATGGAATTGCAAGAATCAAGCAGGAGTTTCAAAAATGTTGAATTAACTTTCTGTTACAGTCTAGGCTTCCCCTAAGAATTGGGAGAGGACAGAACCAGTGGGATGTAAATCATAATGGAAATGATAATGTAAATAGTGAAATCATAGAAACGTTTGGATTGGAAGGATCTCATCTTGTTCCAGCCCCTGCCATGGACAGGGACACCTTCCACTATCCCAGGTAAATATGAAAGTGCAGTTTAGAGTTGTTTTTCCACTGTGTTCTGTTCAGGAGCAGATTGCCTGCATGGCCTTTCCTGTTCCTGATAATGCTTTTCCACTCCTGATGGCCATTCCAAGGACGTTACTCCCCCAGCTCAGCCAGGAACGGGGCAGCCATCCCATGCCTGGGGAATCTGAGAGCATGTTTGGGAAAGGAGAGCAAAATAACAAACCTGTGCTTCATCTTTGGGAGGAGAACTGTGGGGAAAAAAACCAAAAAACAAAACTACAGAGTTTTTGTTGGTGCTGAGTGCTGAAATGCCCATATTGCCAAGGTGGCCCTGCCTGGCCCTGAGCTGTGTGTGGGGGGCTCTGCAGAGCAGGTTTTGCTAATGGGGGCTGTGCAGGCTCCAGGGCTCTTCATTAGGAGGCAGTTTCCTGCCTTTGATTACTTTTTTCCTGTAGCAGTCTCCATTGATTTCAGTGCAGCTCCAGCACGTGCAGATCAATGACAGGAACTGTGCTGGTGATGGACTCACAAAAAGCTACAGTGGCGAATTTATGGTGGCCTGGCTGCTCCCAGCACTTTCCTTATGCATTTTCAAATTGCAGAGGCTTCAGAAAACAAAAGAAATAAATAGCTTTGAAAAAGCCATTATTGTTTGCTTAGGGAGCCACGAGAAGGAAGCAGTAAAGGAAAAAGTAGTTTGAGGGAAGGAATCTGTAAGGCAACATAGTATATTTTCCTGAAAAGAAGAAAGAGATGCCCCTGATTTCCTGAAGTGGCTTGTTTTTAAAGAGCATGACAAATTTGTTATCTACTTCCTAACAGTTGGAAGACTTGTGGTAATTTTGCAGTAATTTTGCATTAAACATCTGCCATAAATGCCTCTACTGGATATAAAAATTTTTATTATGAAGGAATTGTTGTATGCATCAGACCAACTTAGGAAAACTGATCTTTGCAGAACGGTTTCCCAAACCAAGTGAATAAAATAATTCTGTTATCTAGAGTTGAACCAATATCATAATGACACTTGTATCTACCCTTGTAACCATGTTGCTCTTTCTGTACCTTGCTAAATTCCCTCCATGATTTTGGAAACAAGGTGTTTTCTCTCTCATATGAACTCATCTATCTCCATGTGTTTTAACTCAGTTTAAAAAAAGAATTTTTCAGATAAACCCAAATAGAACTTTTATTTAACTACAGTTCCATTAAGTTAGAGGTATTTAAAATACAGGTGTGAATCTCTAAACATGCACTTCTAGCTGCAGAATCTCTAAAGGAAATATTAATATGTATTGTCGTGGGATCTTTTGAGACATAAGTTCATTCTCTTTTCAATTTTGCACCATTCTGTCATTTTCTGGTAATATAAATGTGATTCTTGGGGCAACCCTGGGCAGGGCCAGGAGTTGGATTTCAGTGATCCCTGTGGGTCCCTTCAAACTCAGGATATTCTGTGATTCTATTTATTTCACTTTATGAGTCTCTCTTTATTTTGCCATCTTTGGGTTCACCTTGAAATGTACAGAATCACATATTTAACCCAAATTTCATGGCTGCCATTCACAAAAAGTAGTTCTTTGTCACAAACCAGTGCATGGCATGTGGAATGGACACAGATTGAAAACAGCTCCTGGTCATCAGGGCAGCTGTGCACTGCAAAATTAACCACCCCTGGCTTCAATTAAAGGGCTGAGATGCAAGTTTGTTACGAAAATTCAGGAGTGGATTTGAGAAATACCAAAGTACTGCATTTAGAGGGACTCTGTACCACAGCAACCTAAGGCTCAAGTTTCCTGCCTGCCTTAGGCTGTACAGGAGGGACAAATAATTAATTAAACTTTTCCTTGCTGTGCAAGTTTTGGATTCCATCTTCTATGTGGATATATCCTTGAAGCAGCAGAATAAATCAGATACAGGTCTGGCTGGTAACTTAAGAAGGCTTTTCATCAGCTCCTCTCCTGGCTGTTAATAGAATATCCAGTTTTCCCTTTAGAACATCAAGAGGTTCTAATACAAGTGTCATGTGAACAATTGCTAAGTGACACTATTCTTGACATGAGGTATTTCACCTCCAATTCCAACAGGGAATTGCTGATGACAGAAGGTTTTCAAATACACCTTATAGCACTGTCAAGCCATCTAACAGATCATTTTCTGGCCAAGAATACAGTGGGACCTTGTCTCCTCTGTGGGATCTGTAAATGAAGATGCCTGAAAGAAAACTAAATCCTCAAGAGGTGAATGTTTGGGAAAGCAAATCCATTTGGTATTGCTGGTAGGGTCAGAGCCATTTCACGTGGGTGGGTTCTGTGCTTCAAACATGTTCATTGGGAAAAGCATCCAAGTGTGTGAGTGCTCATTGTGGAGGGATGGAACATTCCTGAGAGCAGTCTGCTTGCATTTCAAACTGCAATTGGTTTGCTTAATTAGGAGTTAGAATCATGTCAAGCCTGAGGTGGTGCCCAATCACTTTCACCCGAGTGATAACGAAGCTCAGACACCTCATTCTGGTTCTACAGCTGTAACGAAATAAAACATCACTGCTTGTGTTAAATGTAGCTTGAGGGGATTTTTGCAGTTGTTTGTCATTATTATTGTCCTAAAACACACATGGTGCTGCCAGGCTGCACAAAAAGAAACATTTGGGGAGTGTTTTATTTGCAAATGGAGCAGGTCTGGCTGTGCGTCCTGGTTTGGCCACGCTCCCCTGCCTGCCTGGGCCAAGGCTGCCTCCCCTCAGCTCTGAGAGCTGAAAGCATTTGGTGCAAGCAGAAGGAATAATCCAGCAATTAAAAGTGGAAAGATTGGTGTCAGCACCAAGGAGCACAGAGTAAGCAACTTTTTTCCTGATCCTACAGCAAAACTGACTGGGTCAGGACCTGAATAACCACAAAAGGATGTGGATTATTAATTGTTCTCTTCACTAAACTATCATTTATAGATTAAATTGCTGGTAATTAATTTCACACCTGTCTTTGGGACAAGTGTCTGGGACTAGTTCCTGCATGCTCCTAAACTTGTATTCACTGGATGTCAAAATCTGCATCCAAAACTGCTGTTCTATGCTCAGAGACATTTAGATTCCTGGATGTGACTTTTAAAAGTACAGATAAAGGGGCTTTTGTGAATTTTTAAAATGTTTTATATTGAGAAAATATTATATATATAGTATCTAGAGCTAAAGAAAGACAACATGTTAATAAGAAAGACAATAAATAAAATTTATTTTATATATCTATTTTTAAAGGGCAGAAATGTTCTAAATGAATTTTATAATTGTTTTAAGGATATGTCAGACATTAAGGATAAGAAGATATTTTATTAAAAGTTATTGTATTTGTGATGGTAAGAATGGGAAAAGTAGAAATTGTTATTTTTGTTCAAAAGAGAAATGTGACATGATATACTCAAAAAAAGTAGCCTTGGGGGTAGAAAGGAAGTTGAAGGAAAGTTCAAAAGAAATTTAAAAAATCTGCTGACATATTAAACTAAAATGAATAAAAGTTTCCCTGCTTATTTTCCAATTAAAAAGAATTAGAATAAATACCTAAAAATCCAAGTCTTACCTGAAATATTTAATAAGGAGAATGTTTGTGCTAAGGACCAGCACATCCAAACTCACATTACACATTTAATGTCATTGGAGAGAGTGTCAGAGACTGATGTGTGCCAACAAAATACCAACAGACCTGCATCAAAAGGTGTCCAGGCCACTTATTTGGCTTTGTTAAGGCCAGCCTGATGCTGAGTTCCAATAAAATACAAGTCTAAACCCATGTGAGGCACATATTTGTCCTCCTGAACTCAGTGAGAGCCTGGAGTCTCTTCCCAGTGTAACAAAGCTGCTCCTAGAGAGCTGCCCTCAGGTTTGGGAGGGGAGCTGGAAATCAAGGCTTCAGCACTGATTAGGAAGATGAAGATATCATAAAAAAACTGAAGCTCTTAAAGTGCAGAACGGCTAAATAATTTATAAATTGCCACCTTTGTAGCCTTTATTAGGCAATTAAATTCATAACAATAACACTTTCATCTGAGATGCCACATTTGTCTTCAAAGGGTCTGACACGTGGCAGAATCCTTAACCACTTCTGTCTGTTCCCTGTTACTATTTCAGGACTCTTAATTCCTTCTCTCACTCCCATGGTCTGACAGGATAAGTTACATCTCTGTTGCTCAGCTGTTCAGTGTATTCCCCCTGCTAGAAATTATTTATTTTACTGACACATGGTATATCATCTGTCATGTCCAAGTGCAGGAAAGATCTTCCTCCAATGTCTTTCCTGCTCTTTAATCTTTTTATGGAAAAGCTCCAGCTCCCAGCTTTCCCTTCAGACTGCTGAAGAGAATGCTTGAAGCTCTTCTTTAAAGCTGAAGAGTTTTTCTCTCCCCCCATCACCATGTTGGGCACACAGGAGCACTTATGTGTGCTTTGGTTTTAGCACTAGAATTCAAATATGAAACATTTTCAGGTGTTTTGGGGTTAAATGTAGCAAGTAAAATCTGAGGTTGGTATGAAAAACAGGTCAGTTCAAACTTTTCTGGAGTTCTCCTGGAGTCAAAAATCAAATTATTTTAGATGTATAACATATTAGAAGCAACCCAGATTTCTTGTTGATACTATGACCTTAGTAGTATCCTGCTAACGAATATTTCAATGAGTTTGAAGATGTCTTCTTGCTTTTATTCACAAAAAGAATGGAAGATTATTTTGTCTAAGGGCAAAAGGTCTCACAGGGATCTGCTTAATTTTTTTGGTGGAAGTTTTGGTGATAATCTATTTTCAATACTGGAATTTCCTCAATAATACTGTTAAAATTGCTGTAACTGCCAGTCTCTTTTCTATAATAATGCTGATTTTGGATATTGTGACATGGTAAAGACATCAATACATTCAGGATATTACTAAGAGTACTATCACTCAAATAGTACTTAATTTCTGGGCAAGTTAAATTAAAGTTTGGTTGGATTGTTCAATCCCCTTGTGTGTTTCTTTATTCCCTGTGATTCTGCTTTTAAGTTGCTACCACCATGGGAATTACTGTTTCTATTTAATGAAATATTAGCCTGGATAAACCATTTGTAGTATTTTATCATTTAAGAGTGCTATATATCAATGAGAGGCCCTCTATGGTCTTTGTCTTGGCTGGTATTTTGGTTTTTAATTCTTATTCCCCAACACACAACTTGATAGAATACATTATCTACCCTTTATATTTTCTTTTAGATTGGATAATTTTACATATGAGCAAAATGCTCAGATTGTAGTTCAATATCACCACCAGTTAAAAGGTATCTTTTTTTTCCTAAACTGATTGAAAAGTATTATAAGCCTTCAACTCTTCAAGAGAAGTTGAAATAACTCTGACACTGTAATACAGATGTTTAAGCAGTTCATTTAATTAAATATGAACAAGACATATTTGAAAAACTGGGTTACAAATAAAAGTACAAACCTTAGTTTATAGTTGCAGTTACTCAAAATGGATGAGATTTTCCCAGGCACTATTTTATTTTTTTTTAAGTTAAATCACACGTAAAATCAAATGTGTAAAATCTCAACCAAATCAGCAAGTGCTAAAAAAACTGGGGAAAAAAAATCATTTTAATTAATTTATATTTCATAAAGTATTATCCTTGCCCAATTTTTACACAAGCGAGTAATTGCTCTGTTTAATGTAATTTTCCCTTTTTACTTCTAATTTTGTGTGACTTAAGTTTGAAACCTAAACAGTCAAGCATGTTGTTACTCTCTTGACTGTAGGAATTGGTTGGGATGTAGTGATTTTACACAGTGTTTGGGCATTCCCTGGGTGGAAATCTGTGGCTGCAGACTTTGTGGTAAAATCCCTGCATTATTTAAACACATCTTCTGCCTTCTGTTGACATCCTAGGTGCAAAGCACCTTTTCCTTTAAAAAATTAAGCTCATCAGTGCTTATCTAGATCAAAAGCAAACTTGATCAAGCCTTATACTTACTACTTTTGAACAAACAAAAAGAAATAAAATGGTCCAGTGTTGTACCTGCAGCACCCAGTCACGGAAGAAAGACACAGGTCCTCCACAATTAGGAGAAAAGCCGAGGCCCCAAAAAGGAGAGCCCGTTTATTTTGATACACGATTTTATAGAGTTTTCAAAGTGTGAGAGGAGTGGAAGATGAAATCCCACCTCTCAGTCTGGTGAAGTGACCAGTCAGTCAGCTTTCCTTCTCCAGGAAGGAATGGAAAAAAAAAACATTGTTTTTAGTACAGTGCATGAGAAAATCTGACTCGAGAACATCAACTTTTCAGAAGGCTTTCAAAAACAGGGCGACATTCCGGAGATTAAGAAAGATTTTTTTTTTTTTTTTTTTTTTTTTAATCCCAGTCTTTCCTTCTCTTAAATTTAGGTAGGTTTTTCTAAACTACCACCAGAAGTTCCCCTGCTTCATGAAAATGTGAAATTTCATGAGCTGATCAGGTTGAATGTCCCATCCCTGGAAATGTCCAAGGCCAGCTTGGACATTGGTGCTTGGAGCAGCCTGGGACAGTGGGAGCTGTCCCTGACCATGGCAGGAGGTGACACTGGATGAGCTTTAAGGTCCCTCCTAACCCAAATCATTCTATGATTCTCAGATAAATATTTTGCTGATTATGTAATGGCCGCACAAGGCCAAATTTACCTTATTCTGACATCTCATTCCAAGAGAAGGGACTACTGGAATTTTAGGGAAAGGACACATCCTAGCTAGGGTCATGTTTTCCCATCTTCCAGGAAATCTGAGTGTCTTGTACAAGATACTGCACACAGATATCATTGTTTGATAGGTAACACCAAATCTCTGTCCCCTGAACTCCTGCAATCCCTCTTTGAAGCCATATAACCTTTTATCTTCACACCTTCACATGGCACACACATTGCTTGTGTGAGTTCTTTGGTCCAAACCTGCTGCCTGATGGTTCCCCTGAATAAACCCAGGGTCCTGTTTTGAGGAAGAACACACATCCATTTGCTCTTTGCATCCCTAGCAACCTTCAGATCTCCGTTTTATTCCTTCCCCAGTCTTTTCTTTGGGAAGGGGAAGTTGTGTAACCTATTTAATTTCTCCTCATAGTGAACCTCTTGTGTGCTTCTGATCACACCTGTTGTGTTTCTCTGGACTTGTTCTAGCTCTCCATTAAACCCATAGGCCAGGTAGTGGAAACAAAGAGAAAATCACTCAGCAATTCCTTGACAAAGCCAAGCAGAGTATAGACTTCCGAATCATGCTTTCTAAATGTGTTATATATTTGGGAGAAATGCAAAGTAAGCACCAGTTAGGCCTTTTCCTGCAGTCTTCAATCTGTAATTATGCCCTGCTGGGGTAGATTAGATAACTTATTTGTATTCTGATCACTTGAGTAGACATACATTTCACCAGGATTTGGGATTTCTGTGGTCTGGCATCTGGTTACTCAGTGAGAAAATAAAGCAATGAAAGTTAGAATACCCCTAGGAGTATCAGCAACATCTGCTGAAGTGAAATAGATGCATAGCCCAGGTGAAAATTCACAAGGTGCCCTGTTATGAATAAGAAGACACATTTCAAAGATTATATTTACACTGGTCTAATATTTTCTTGGTGATATTTAATGTTCTGTAAAATAATGGTGTAGTACACAACAAAACTAAACAAAGAAGTAGCAGTGCCCTCAAGGAGAAGCAGATTGCAGAGTAAATCACAGGCATCAAAGGAATATATTTGGAGAAGACTATTGAGATTAACTTTTTTAACTGTACTACTTATGTATTTTCTCTGAAGACATAAACAGACAATAAAGCAGCAGTATTCTGGAAGCCATAAACCGAATTAATACCATTAACCCATGCAGTGTTTTTCATCTGAGTGTGTAGAATGAACCACACTGAGCAGCATCACACATCTCTGGGATATCAATGCTTCTGGTCTCTGAGATGATCATGCTGTCAAATGAAAAAAAACCCAAAAAACATAACTTTAAACAGACTTTAGATTGTTGAGCTCGGTATGAAGGGAGGTGAAAACAGTGCCTTTATTGTGCACTTGCAGCACTGTGCCAGCTTCATGTGACACAGGGTCACTCAAGGCAAGGCACTCCCCCGTGAGCTGCTCGAGTGCTGGTGAGTTCCCAGTCCCTGTCCTGAGCCATTCCCTACATCCCACTGCTCTGTCCATCTCCCTGTGCTGTCCTATGTCAACAGGGTTTTCACAGCCCACTTCTGTAATACCTGCTGGGTTTCCAGTGCTGAGCATCATTTGGATTTACACTCCCAGAAGTGTTCATGTCCCTCCTGCACATCACAAGGCCAGGCTGGACAGAGTGCCAGTGTTCCCAGGCACCCTGGTTACACCCACAGCCAGGCAGGACAGCCAGATGTTACACACATGTGGGTCCTGGGTTTTGGGAATGTCTCCATTTAATGGTACCTTCCCCTATGAAGAGCAGTGTGCTGACTATTTGGTGTTTCACTTATAACTGCTTAGTTATTTCCACTATTTATTCACCTGCCAAGCAGCTCTGAATGACAAAAGTCAAGTGGAGCTTTACAGGACAATTAAGTACCCAGTGGAGGGAAACTGGCCAAATATGAGAACGATTTTACACTTACAGAAAATGTAAATTTACTATCTAAAGAGAATTAAAAGTATAGTTGACTCCATAATTTGCTATCAAACCACTTTGGAAAGGTTTAGCACACACAGCATGGTGAATGCCAAGTCGACCTTGCAAAGACGAGATTGTGAAAATATCATTCTTTTAACTTTTAAATGAGTGAGATGATTAACAACAGAACTCTGCAGACCATTTCTGTTATCAGAAAAGCAGACCTATGAGTTACAGGTGTCCAGAAACAATTTGCTCAGCATCAGAAAGCATAATTAGTTATTGCAAGTTTGTAATAATTACAGCTCTGCTGTCAGAGAAATTTTAAAAAACCAAAGCCCCAAATACTTGAAATGAAAGAAAAAAACCCAATAGAATGTCTGCTTCTCACTGTGCTGTGGCCTCAATTATATAAACTCCTTTATATAAACTCCTCTTTTTTTTCCTATAATTATTGATCATGTTTTCCTAGAGTTGGTAAAATTCCTGCAATTTACATGTCCTGCCTGGAGTGATTCAAACATACACCAATCCACTCTGTGTGTGTGGCAGGAATTAAGGAGTGCTGGAAACTCTGTGTATGGAAAGCATTTTAAGAGAAAGGTCGAATTTTAGGTAAAGACAATTTCATGTGAGCTTTTCACAATTTACAATGTGAAAAATTATTGAAAAGTACATCATATACTGCATTATTTTCTGCAGTGGTCTGGGCACTAATTTACCTGCCCAAAACCTTGGTTTGTGCTTCACTTCATATTGCTACAAATACCTGAATTTTGGTGTTCTACCATTACAAATACAGTGCCCAAAATATTTGTCTCTGATGAGAACAGATGTGGGAGTGGATAGGATTTTTGGGAGGGAAAACAAGTAATTACTCTATACCTGATAAGTGTTTGAGAAATTTAATTCTGATTCCTCTAAAGCTTACAAGTGGTTTATCATTGTATTCTTGAGGATTAAGAAAGAACTAGACCAAGACTGAATGCTTTTTTTTTGAAATCTCAAACTGTAACTACTTTTGTATGACATCTACAGCAAAATTCTGCCATTGAATTATTTCTGAGTTAACTCAGTGTCCCTGAAATACCATGTAATTTGGCTCCAGTTACTATTGCAACTAAAATTCCATTTTTTTTGGTGAGACTAATTTTTTATTCTTATTTATATTCTATTTTATTTTAGTTCTAACATGTCTTCCATTGAAAGAAGCCCGTAATTTTTAATTAAGTATTAAAATCACATTAAGGAAAACAAGAACTTTCAAAGCAAAATATTTTTGCTGCAGGGAAAATAGATTATTTATCCTTTAGAGGAGGGGAGAAGATAAATATTTCACAGTGAGATAAATATGTTGCTCAGTACTTAATCTTTAACATCTGCTGAAACCTAAGGGATTACAAGGGGTTGTATCACTATTCAGTTTATTTCTGTAAATATTTTGTAATATGCAAGTACAGTTTGTGTTTATTGTTTAACTCAATTGTATTATACTGACTTACACATAATGCAAAATAAATGTGGATTTTAACTGGAATGTGGTAGTGGTTGGATCAGGCTCAGTATTCCCTTCTGGGACAGAATCCCAAGCACAGGAGGCTCAAGTCTGTTCCATATTGCTCAGCCTGAGCATGGACATTATAAAGGGGTTTTTCTGCTTTTTTCCCTCCATCCAAATGTATTGGCAAATAAAGCAATACCAAACAACACACCAAAAGGAAAAAATACTTTCAATTGTTGGAAAATCTCTCATTTAAAGTAAGCTCGTGCTTTCAGATGCATGTCATCCTGACAGCCCTCTTATTTTCTGTCCTGCAGTGAGACAGATAATATCACAGCCTGCCATAAAGATAAGGGATTCAGGGGCAACAGAGGACCAAAATATGGGACTTAGATCATTGATGCATTTAGAAATCACTTTTTTTTCCCCCTGTTGCAGTGAAGGTGAAATGGATAGGTTTCATAGGGAGGGGCCATCCTGGACTTAAAGCTTCCTTCTCCCCATACCTCTGTGCCTGACTGCTGTAGTAAGCACTGTTTTGATGTTATTACTGCAAAAAAAGTAGGAATAAAAATATGAAAAGGCTTATTAAATCAATGTTTACATATGCTCTTCCAAGAAAACAATGGTGCATTATTTTTCCTTACCTTTTTTGTTATTATGCTGTGGTTTAGGTATTAACAGCTTCCTATTTACAGCTTTAAGTCCCTAATTAATCACAATGACAGAATCTTTCTGTGCAGACAGGGTTTACCAAGTGAGACTGCTCAAGTCTTTTTCATTACATCTAGCAGCTTGCAAACCCAAGCTAAGCTGAACTTTCACTGCTATTCCCAAATGCTTGGGGTTTTTGCATTATTTAAAATTCCTTGGCACTTCAGGAGGCATGGGTTCTATCTGGGAAAGTGAGCCCTAAGATTGCAACTTCACACTGAAATGCAGGATTTCGGTGCAGTACATCTGAGTCAAAACTGAGCAGGAGAATACCAGTGTAAATGAACTTCTTGCTGTTTAATTATATGATGTATAGATTTAGGATGAGAGGGATCAGATCTTTATATATTGCTGCAACTTGCATTGCCAATGGTCCTTGATTTAAAATAAAATAAAAGGCAACTTTTTCTCTTTTTCTTGTCCAGATACAGAGTATAAATTTTGCACGTTTCAAGTGGTTGTAGAATTAATTTTGTGCTCCATGGTTTTTCCAGTCTGTCGGTTCCCCTCAGATAGAAATCCGAAGGGAAAAGTGGGACTTTACAACCTAGATAGAAGTGTTCACCTTCTGCCATGATACATTGTCCATATTCAATCCCAGAGAAGGTCACCAAGCACATAGAAAAAATGAAACCAGGACTTTAATTCAGAGCTTCTTCATAGAAAATACTCAATTACAAAGAGGCGTTGCTAATGCAAATTGATTTTACCCTCAATTAATCACTTAGAAGACAATTATAGATTGCCATAAACCCAAAAAAGTATATTTTAATAGCATTATACTCTGGACTCTGTAGTCTAGCATTATTTATAAGTTATGCTTACCTATTTTTGCAGTTCAGCTCTCATATGCCTTTTGTATTTAGAAGACTAATAGATAATTTACTCTGAAATTTCAGTTTTCTGGCATCTGAGGGACTAAAAATAAAGAAAGCACAAAGATGCAAAGGGCTTGAAAATGAAAAAGATTCATGAAGTGAAAGCCAAACCTTTGAAATCAGAAGTCTTCAGATATCATTCAGGCTTTGTTTTCATTGTCCTTGTATAAATCAATTAAATAAAATAAACTGTGTGTGTATTTCCAAGGACAGGCTAAGAGAGAATTTCTCTTTCTTTGTAGCTGGATATGTGTGTTACTCTATATGATAAGTCTGTGATTGTTTCTATGTTTGGACACAGATTTCAGAGAAGATAAATTTCGTACTTGAATCAATAAATACAATTTCTGGAAAGCATTGCCTTGTTTTAGTGTATTCCTGCCTTTTAGTCTTCACAAAAGAACTATTCATGGTATCTGTGCCATGAAAGAGAAATAGCTTATCTGAGCACAGACATGATATTCTCATGAAAACAGAGCAGTGCCAAAACCAGCAAATCTGATTGCTTTCATGTCTAAATTAATTGAAAATGACCCCTTTCCGTACTGACTGTGTGGTTATTGGGTAGAGCCAATTTGCAGCTGACTGTATAAGACCTTAAAGATGTGTTAAAAGTCCCTGAGCTGCCTTGTCCTCTCGTTTGTGCTGGTGGAAAGTTGGGATGGCTCTGTCAGAGGCAGTGGAACTGTGCAGATACAGAGTTATTAAGAACAAATGAGGTTTTACTATCTTTAAAGGACAGTAGAATGTTAAGAACAATAATTTGCATTTGTCTGGAAATCAAAGTGGGTTCCAGTTTGTAACACATATTTCAACTGAATGACAATCTTCCCTTTGGACAGCTCTTCCAAAATTAAATTAATTTGAAATTTCTTGCCTAAAAATTGGAAAACTCCAACCCCCTGTATCTATCATGTTTATGGGCTATTTACATATGTATTAAAAATATGTTTTGTGTATATCATCTCATAACATTCACTCCACCAAAGAGGGGCCATAGTTTTTTCTACCCTTTCGGTGACTTCATTACCTCTACAAAATCATCTCTCCCTAATTTATTCCATGAAGAAGTATTTAAAGCAATTGGCATGATGGAAAATGTGGAAGGAGCTGGCATAGCCATATTCAAAAGCCCTATTTCACATTTACCTTTTCAGTGGCTCCCTGGGTTTTGTCACTGAGCACAACTCAGGAAGTGGAGGAAATCCACATCCCTTGCCCAACAAAAGTGAAGAGGGATAACCAGCTGCCTTACTTCACTTTGACAAATCTGGAATCTGGTGCAAAATGTGATGATGTGAAGGAGGAAAAAAAAGCCGTGGCAACCTCCAGTAATTTAGAGATATGGAAGAAGCATATGGAGGGTGCAGATTCCATGCACTGAAGCTCATAAATCCCAAATCACCCATAAATACCTAATTGTGTGTAATAGCAATCAAGGGGGCTCTTCTTAGGGGTTACAAAAAACTTAGCCATTATATTTTGGTTGCTAATAGCTTAAAACAATGTGTTATGTTCACCAACATTTATTTAAGAGAGGTATGTGTTACGTTATTTATCATACTGACTTGGAGGACCCATTAATGCTGTTCACAGTAACAAAGTGCAAATAATGAACGTGGAAGTCACACAAGTTATTCCAAAGACAAATAGAAATTCATGCAGCCAGGCAAAGGGAGAGGATTTCCTGAGTTTTGTTTTTAGAATCATAAGTTTAATGTTTATAGCTACTCTTCTCAGATATAAACTTGCATTTATGCAATATATTTATGATCTCTTTCTTATTGTCTTCTGACACAGAAGGTGCTGAAAAATTTAAGGGCCAGGAAGGCAGTTTAGTCCTCAGAACACTGAGCTAATGAGCTGTTCAAGCATTTTCTGCCAGCTTTGGAGAGAGGATGAAAAATTAATTCAAGATGCAAGAAGTGATATAACAACTTGTTAATTTACCTAGAGGACTTATTTGTTTCCTTTCCTCCACCAAATGTCAATTTTTATTGACAGGATAACCACTGATCAAGGTAAGCACATGATAAGTGAGAATAATTTCAAAAAGGAATCATAAAGTGGCTTCTGCTGGAAGGGACCTTGAAGCCCATCCAGCCTCACCCCTGCCATGGTCAGGGCCAGCTCCCACTGTCCCAGGCTGCTCCCAGCCCCAATGGCCAAGCTGGCCTTGGCCACTGCCAGGGATCCAGGGGCAGCCACAGCTTCTCTGGGCACCCTGTGCCAGGGCCTGCCCACCCTGCCAGGGAACAATTCCTGCCCAAGATCCCATCTCAGCCTGCCCTGGGGCCCTGGGAAGCCATTCCCTGGCTCCTGGCCCTGCAGCCCTTGGCAATTGTCTCTCTCCATCTTTGCTGCAGCTCCTTCAGGCCCTGCAAGGCCCCACTGAGCTCAGGCCAAAGCTTCTCCTCTGCAGGCTGAACAATGGCAGCTGTGGCAGCCTTTCCTCCCAGCAGAGCTGCTCCATCCCTCTGCTCATCCTGGAGCCTCCTCTGGCCTCTCTGCAGCAGCTGCAGCTCCTTGCTGTGCTGGGGCCAGGCCTGGGGCAGCTCTGCAGGTGGGCTCTCAGCTGAGGGGGCAGAGGGGCAGAATCACCCCTGCCCTGCTGCCCAGCCAGGGGCTCAGCCCAGGCCAGGGGGGTTTGGGGTCCCAGCTCTGCCCAGGGCCGGGCCAGGGCCAGCTCTGCCCCACAGCTCCCCCAGGGCCTTCTCCCAGGGCTGCTGCAGCTGCTCAGCCCCAGCCTGGATGGATCCCGGGCTGCCCTGACCCAGGGGCAGCCCCAGCACTCGGCCTTGTTGAACCTCAGGAGATCCCAGGGGACACTCCTGGAGCTTGCCCGGCTCCCACTGCCCCCTCAGCTCAGTGTCATCTGCAAATAAGCTCTCATCAGTGAAGGAGTGGACATTAAGGTTCATTTTCTTCTTTTAAATCCTTTATTACGCAGTTTTCACAGCTTTATTCAACAATAGATAAACGAACAATTACTTTGGTGTCCATTATCAACTAAGGCCAGATGGTTTTGTGCTATTCATGAATCAGCTGGCTTGAGGTAGAAAGATGAAATAATGGCACTTTTAATTCAGGAAATTGAATTCTCATCCCCCCAGTGCTCACCCCTACTGCTGAACACAGAGATAGATGAAGGGGTGAAAACCCATGTGGACTGGGGGAAGTTGAAAAGATTCCTGCAGCAGGAGATTTTGAAACTGAACTTCATTCTCTGCTGCACCTGGGTTTTTGAGAAATGATCCATTCTTCTTGGTCCTCTGTGGGCTTTTGGAATGCTGCTCCTATTTGTAAAGTCTTCAGTTGTGGCTCAATTGTCTGTGAAATCTCTGTGTTCATACACTGGAAGCAAAGTGCAAAATGCTGAAACTTTTTCGAAGAATGCTTTAGTACTTTTAAATCTGCTCATGTCCTTGTCTAATACGTCTTAAAGCTTTAATTAAGAACATATAGGTAATGCCAGCTTTATTATAAACACAGGAAATCAAATTCTCATCATTAGTGTTAGGATCTAAAAAAAGATCAAAAGGAAGCAGACGTAGTGAAAGTCTTTCTCAAAATTAGAAAACATTGTATTAATCTGTTTTACTGGATATGACACAGGTTCTCACCACAGAAGATTAGAAAAATAATTTGTATGAAACTACTCAGCTGGACTTCAGCAGGGTTGTTTTCAGAAGCAGGATTTACAGGTCACTGAGGAATCTCTTATTTGCCAGCTGAGTGAATCATTATTAGCATTATTAATTGGCATTATGATGTGTAATACTGAAGTAAGTTATGTCCAGAGGTGTCTATTCTGAGTCTCCCCAGCCTGTTGTTACCATGATCCAGGGATTCCTCACTCTGCCTTTCTGTCTGCCTCAGTCTGATGCTTAATAACTCCTAGGATTTGTTTGTGTATGATTACTTCTTGTCTCTCTGTGGAGATGCTACACCAAGTTTTTATGTGCTAAAGTATTTCTCATTTTCAGTCTGTGCTATACCTATGGTAAAAGAATATTATGGTAATTATTTTGAATATTAGGAGTTTCTCATTATTATTATATTGCTCTTCCCATTGCTATTCTATTCTTCCCATTATATTTTCAGGATTAAATAAACTGAGCCTACAGACTTTCTCAATGATCTTCTTTTTCAGGTCAAAGTCCACTCTCACCTCATCAGAAAATGAATATACATGGATGTGTGCTGTACCTACGACAGAAAGGATAATTGCTTTCATTTGTCTGACCATTGGATAAAATTATTTGCAGAGTTACAGGCAGTTCCTGTGAATGCTGAGAAGAGATTAGAGGTATGGCATTCATTTGAAAGGTATTCAGGTTGTTTACGGGGAGGCTTGTTCCAAACTATTTTGCAGAAAATTTGTCTTTTTAAAATGTCAAATGCAAGAACTTGCTCAGCCTTTGGGCAGACTGCAAACACTTTGTGGAGTCTCTAAAACTCACAGAACAGGTGAAGATGCACAGAACAGCTTTGAATTCAGTTTCCACACCTTGTTTTATTTTAAAGACATTTTGACTTTTGTTGAAACATGCTTTGTTTCAATTACTGTATAACCATAATGAACAGCTCCTGCCTGCTCACATCTCTGTTCACTTTGTTGTTCTTTATTCTTCTCATGCCCTCAGGTGGCTTTCCCCACGTGGCCAGGTTCGTATCAACACTTGTGATGGAAGCCTGTTCATTTCTTTGCAGTCCAATGCTCTTTTTGGCTTGGAGTTAAATGATTGGGATTTGAAATCAATCAGGCTCCTTCTCAGAAGCTGTTCAGCACTGGTTAGGTCACGTTCCTCGTGCATAATAAGGCACTGAACAAGTTAAGGTTAAATGGATTTTTAAATCAATAAATACAAACCAAGAGCAAACCCAATGTCACAATTTTTTCTTCTACCCCTTTTTTTAAGAACATATACTGATGAAAAGTGTTTCAATAACAACCTTTCCAACCAATTCTTCCTGATGTCCAACCTGAACCTCCCCTGGCACAGTGTGAGGCTGCTTCCTTTTGTCCTGTCTCTTGTTCACTGGGAAGAGCCCAGACTCCACCTGGCTACAGCTTCTATGACTTTTAAAATTTTTTCAAGTTTTCTTTTAACTTCAGGTTTGTTTGGAAACAATCCTTGGCTGAAGTACAACATCAACACAAAGTGAATTTGGTGACCATGAAATAATTAAAATAATGTAGGCTGAGGCATTTTACTTAGAGCAGTAAAATGATTCCCAAGATTTCTGCACTTAACCTTATTTTCTTATACTCAGTGTAGACAGTTCCAACTGTGTTGATTTGCTGCCAACAGTGTTTTTGCCACTTCAGCATCTGGAAGCCTTGCTGTTAAATAATCAATATTTATTATTAAAAATGAAGAAACATTTAACTAAACTTTCCTTGGAGATTTTCCTGACATACCTTTGACATCCTTTTGTTAATGAAAACTCACTGGGCTGTTCAAAACTTTTCAATATATTTGCAGAAAGGAAGAGGATGGGAAAAGGAGCATTTCTAGTTCCAAACTTCTCAAAATTAACCTGATAGAATAAATAGTGCTTAGCAGGTAAAAATGTTGAATTTAGCATAAGATGTTATGGTATTTCTTCTCTTAATGTTCTTCAAATTTTTTTTGTGATCAAAGGAAGTGAGGACTGCACCAATGCCAACAGAAGTTTATGGGAAAAATCCCATTTCCTTTTTTAAGGACTATAAGTTGCATAAGTAGTAATTTTTTGTTCAAAAATATACTGAGTGCTTCTGAGTTTTTCTCTGTCTTTTATTGTAGATCTATAAACTCCTTAAATCTTTCTAGATGCAATCTGATATTTCATAGGCTGGTATTAAGAGACTTGTCATTCCTTCAAATTTCACAATCCAAGCGAAACATTCAATCTTTTAATCTTTTTCCATGAATAGAAAGATTTTGTTTATTAAAAAGAAGAAGGATCATATTCTAGGCATCTCTTATCCAGGGCAGATTGGTGACTTTTTCAGTGTCACATGGACACTAATCTTAGCTTTTGTAAAATCTTATTCCAGAACATGTTAAAAGTATGTGCAATGTCTGTTTCTTTTATGAACCTGGGAAGATATGGATTTTCTGCATAGTCAAAGGGGGGACACAGAGTATCCCAATGGTGTGTGTGCTTCCTGTCAGGCTGTTTTGTCTATCCAATTAAGTATGCATTGTGTTTGGGCAAATTCTTGCCTTGATTTTATTTATAGGGGATAAAAAAAGTATAATAAACAACACTTTACAATGTGAAAAAAACCTTTTGATTTCAATCAAGTTTCTTTCCTTGTATATTGTTTATAATTATGTAAATAAAAATAGTTTCCTCCATATAGATACAGATTTAAGGAGCTGAATTTAATGTATGTGTATCAACCCTTAGACTTGTTTTGTCATTTATGTCTTGTAGTGTTGATGATCCTTAGGAATCCCATTCTCATCCTAAATAAAGCTAATTTAGATAATTAAAGTATAGCTAGACATGGACTAGATTTCATACGTGGAGCTCCTTAATAAGTTCTTTATTAAACCAACCCCTTTCAGCTCATGAATTTGAAGTCAGTTTTCCCTTTATCTGCCCCACCTTGCTGAGATGAAGTTCTTCTGTGCTGGTATGTGCAGGAAGTGAGCAATTGTGGGATTGAGGAATGTGGAATTCTAAGGAGCCAACTGAAGATGGAACTGAGTGAAGTGTGAGGAATGGCTTTGTGCTCCTGCTGGAGGAGGAGGGAACCCACCAACTCATACTTTATGTGCTTTGTTTTCTCTTTGCAGCAGGGAAGTTTTTAAGGTGTCCAATGTGGCCTTTGCTGTACATCTCAAAGAAAGAAGGTCAAAATGTGGGATTGTGTATTTACTGGAAATCCAAAGGGTTTAGTAACTTTACTAAGATATGAAATCTAAAGTGTTGTACTGACTCTCCAGTGATCAGGATAACCTGTAAGTCAGTCTTGCAGAACTATCATGAGCTCTTCCAGCTGAGGCCATGAATTTTGCCCATCCATACTGTCCTGTGGTAGCTGATGGATTACAAAGAAGAAAATCCATGATGATATTTTAGTTAGCTCTTGAAAGGAAATCAATTATGCAGCTCAGTTGTGGGGGCAGAGTATTCTCATGGGATCATCATAGGATCATAAAATGATTTAGGTTGGAAGGGACCTTAAAGCCCACCCAGTGCCACCCCTGCCATGGTCAGGGCCAGCTCCCACTGTCCCAGGCTGCTCCAAGCCCCAATGGCCAAGCTGGCCTTGGCCACTGCCAGGGATCCAGGGGCAGCCACAGCTTCTCTGGCCAAGTTGGGCACCTTGCAGTGCCCCTGTATTCATCCATGGAGATACTTCTTTGTCTTGGAAGGGGAAGAGGAAGAATTCAAACACCAACAGATTTAGTTGGGTATTTGGTGGCCCTCACATGGGACCAGTGGAGATGAGTTTTCTTCAGAATTAAGGTTGGGAGAGTGTAAAACCCCATTTTGAGTTGGAAAGCTTTAACAAATGCTCCCCATGGATGCAGAACAGGATTACTGGAGAAGCATTTTGCAGGTTTTTTCAAGGATTTCAGTACAGGAACGTTTGCTGCCTCCCTTCCTAGTCACAGGTGTGCAACACTGGGATTAATCATTCTTAGGCTAAATCCTGTACTCACAATCTTCTCTTTTAAAACTGTGCTTACACAGCAATCCCAACTGAATTCGCCACAAGTAGGAAAATCTCCTTTGGGAGCTCCTGCTAATTCAAGTGACTCAAAACAGCTCATTCAAAACAATTGTAGTGTTTATTCACCCAGAAGAGCACAGGAAGGCCCATTCCTCTGAGAGCTACATTAACTTTCCCAGTTTTCTGGAAGTTTAAGAAGCTGAAGCTTGACCCAAATACCTTGAGTTCAGAGCCAGGAGACACAGCAGCTCTGTATATCCATAAATTTTGCTGGAATATGGCTGTGCATCCACTCGTCCCTTCCCAGCTTGGGGTTGCTCTGCCCAAGAGACTGATATCCCTGGGAGATGAACCACAGTCTATATCTGCCAAACTCGGCAAAAATAGCATCATTTGGTTTAGGAAAGTAAAAAATGGTTAAAAAAAAACTAGGCAGTTTTAGTTTCTTATCAGGTGATTTGTCAGCAGCTTAAATTTAGAATTAGGAGTGAAAAAAACATCTTAGACACAAGATTTAATCTACTATGATTACTGAAATTATGTTTACTTTAGTGAAGAGAAAGCAGAGGCTTATGTCAGGATAGTTTTCAAATATTTTAATTAGAAACTGCTGAGACACTTCCAGGCATTTTTACTGCACCTTTGTGTAATATCAGGGCTTAGATAAAAGCAAACATTGTGGTTTGCTCTTCTCAGAGTTCACAAACTTTAGAACACGTGGATATGGGTTCCTTCAGGAGTCTGTGCTCTTAAAAAGTCAGGGCCCCTCCTCTGTGGCAATTCCAGTTTTTCCAGGGTTTGAGTCACCCTGGCAGCTGTGTCATGTCATCAATCCATCTACTGCTGCCATGTGGGGGTTTTGTGTCAGCCTTCATATACATCCTTTCACTCCACTATTACACTTAATTGTTTTGTTTGATTTGATTTGATTTTATAACCCTAAAGTAATAAAGGTGCCAAATTTGAAAATATGACTGACAGTACCAAGTGTAAACTCTTTAAAAATATTTTTTCTTGTAGAGAGCTTCCTTTTGGTATTAAATCTTGCACCACCCACCAGCTTTTCTTTCTCATTTTGGCTAAGATCAACATTATTTAAAAGGCAGTGCTTTTAAATTTTGGGAGTGAAAATTAATTTCATTTTACCATTTTATACTTTTTTAAATTAAAAAAACCCCCCAAAAGGTGCTTATCTTTTCTTCTGCCTTCCACACACAAGTCTGGTGCTCGATGTAGACAGGAAAATGAGATTTCAAAGATGTAGTATCCAGATTTGCTCTATGGAAAAAAAATACATTTTCTATTTTAAGTGCTGAATTAGTTTAAGTTAACTTGATAAAAGCTGGAATTGGTGACAAGATGATTTAATAAAACCCTTGCTAACAAGTTGCAGACATTACCAGTGCATCAAAACAACACTGCCAGGGGCATTCAGGTGTCAGGCTGGACTGGTAACTGCAGTGCAGCTCTTTGGCAGCTCTTTTGTCCCTGAGTGCTGCTGATTAGAGGCAACTTCAGTTACTGTTTTCTTTCTCTCCAGACATTTTCATTCACATACACTTTTATTTTTGCTCACAGAAATAGAAAGGTAAAGATTTTTAAATTAATAAAAATGAAAATGTAGAAGCCTATGTCTTGACTGGATGGGAACTGGAATTTTAGAATTGTTTTTTCTTCTACAGTTGGGCTGCTGTGTCTCTGTTGTGATGTGCAGCTCTGGTGCACTTGGCAGCTCAGGAATTTTTGGATATTTGCCCTTTGTGTTTGTCCACCTCCTTCAGGAGATCTCTATATGATCAAAAAGCTTAGAACTGCTATGGGAATGAATATTCTTGTTGTTTCAATAGATATAAAGTGACATTTGCTGAGAGATATATATGTAAATATTTTTTTTTGTATGAATAACGTTGGACTTGAATTTTATTCCTTTGATTTTAGCAACCTGTTGGACTAGACCAAAAATGCTGTGCAAAACCTTCAATTTTGATCAGAAATAAAAGCACCATTAAATTTTAAACTGTAATTTATCCTTTCCCATTTCTGTTCTGGGTGTTGATACTGTCCAAATATTTCTCCTGTAAGCAAAGAATTTGCAATTAAAACTTATACCTACCCAGTACTCATGAAGAATGCTTTCTGAAACCTCTGAAAGTTTTAGATTAGGTTTTCAAATTATAACAAATTTCACATCAAAGTTGTGATGCTGAATTTTTACTCACAAAAGGTGCTATGTTGATTATTTGGACATCAGCAGGAATTTCTCCATGGGAAGGGGGCTCAGGCCTTGGCAGGGGCTGCCCGGGAGCTTTGCAGTGCCCATCCCTGGAGGTGTCCCAGGAAGGGCTGGAGGTGGCACTGAGAGCTCTGGGCTGGGGACAAGGTGGGCACTGGGCACAGCTTGGGCTCCATGGGCTGGGAGGGAATTTCCAACTTTAATGATTCTGGGATTCTGTGTTACATCAGTGGAGTGAGTGCAAAAAGTGGTTAAAATCCATAAAGAAAAGAAGTCACAGAGGAAACAATGCAGCAAACACAGAGCAGCTTCTGTTCTGTGCAGGTGGACAGGCCTTAATAATTATATTGTAGGGACCCTGCTAATAACTGATACCTGGCTCCAGGTGTGGCATCAGAAGACACAGATTTAAAGATAACTCTTGATATTGTCAGAGGGCTTAATCATCTTCGTTTTCCATTCTCATTACTATTTATGTCAAATGCCCCATTTTTTACACTGCACGACATATTTGCCTCCTAAAGTTTAATATATGTGTAACCACACAGCCAAATGGAAAAGATGTGTCAATTCTGTGGCGTATAAAAAACCCAAAAATAAATGAAATGGGCTCTTTACTTGTACTCTTGACTTATCCATTCAAGCATTTTAACTGGCAGGCTCCTTCTAATCCCCTGACAGCACCTGGAGGGGTGCTGGTAGAACACCAAAGGGCTGGTGGGAGGATGTGACATATGACACTGGGGCAGGATCTGAACTCAGACAAATGAAATCTGTCAGCCAGCTCCTCAAAGCCTGCCACAGTTCTTATCACTGCTTGGTTGAGCTGGCTTGATACACAGACTTATTGTATTATTCAGCTGGTTTGATTTTCCTTTTTATGACAACCTTACCCTGGAGACCATCCATCTCTTTGCAGTGTGGGAGAATGACTCTAACTGAATGATATTTCAATATAATTTATAGTCTTATACTGTAAACAGAAGTGATGTTTGCTTCTAACCACTGTGAAGAATTCCAATAGGTACATTTGGACTTTTGTTTTCTTGGAGGGTTGGAAATACCTTGGAGTTGGGAAACTTTTCATAGCTTAGGGTAGTAAGTTTTATAGCAGAAGAGCTATGAAATACCTGCAAAGGACAGGATTTTTTTTCCATGTACACCCTGGCAGTTAATGGTGCATGTGAACATCTACAGCTGCAACAAATTATTTGCCAAAAATTCAAGTGATAGCTATTACCAGCTTTCAGCTTAAAAACATAACTACGACCAGGCATCCTGAGAGGAACATCCCCCACACTGTGCCCATTCACTGTCGAGCAATTTCAGTTTTAACTCCTCCCCATGAGCAACATCCTATTTTTGCCCTGATTTCCTTTGGGTCCAACCAATAGAAATAATGATCGTTCAAATAACAGATTTGATTGATCCATATTTTTTAATTACATAGCATAAATAACAGGTTTGGTGTTGATATATGTTATGGCTGCCCCTGGATCCCTGGCAGTGCCCAAGGCCAGGCTGGACACTGCGGCTTGGAGCAGCCTGGGACAGTGGGAGCTGTCCCTGACCATGGCAGGGAGTAGAAAAAGATGATCTTTAAGGACTCTTCCAAGTCAAACCAATCTGAGACTTGGATTCTGTGCAATAATTAAAAGTAAATTTAAGTACGTGGAGTTTTCTTTTACCATAACTGTTCAAGTTTCAAAATATTTTTGAAATATACCATATAAATAATTTTGATGAAGTAGCCTGCACTTCAATGTTTTATTTTTCATTTTAATCATATAGTTACATGTGTAAAGTACAAAGAGAGGCAATGTAAAAAGGCTGTAGCTGAAATAGAAATGTACAATATAACTCAATAGTAATGCTATTAAGCAATTCTATTTGCTGATGCAATACAAGGCAAGTCAAGAATGCACAGTCTTTTTTGTACACATGTCAAATGGTTCTATAATGACTCAAATGCTGACAACTGGCATTGTTCTCTGACTGGCAAACAAAGCAACTATTTTGGTGTTTGATCCATCTTTTTTATTGTGACTATGTTAAATGGCATACTGCATCAAACATTTACAAAAAAAAAAAACAAGGGAAAAGGGTTTTTTCTGTTCTATATTCAAATGAAATAACAAGTGCTGGCACATTCACAGCTACCAACAGCTAATCAGCAAACACTACAAACAGCTCAAGTCACTCCCCTTGCCTAAATCTGGGAGATTTTGTGACCAAAGTGCTGCCCCAGGCCTGGCCCCAGCACAGCAAGGAGCTGCAGCTGCTGCAGAGAGGCCAGAGGAGGCTCCAGGATGAGCAGAGGGATGGAGCAGCTCTGCTGGGAGGAAAGGCTGCCACAGCTGCCATTGTTCAGCCTGCAGAGGAGAAGCTTTGGCCTGAGCTCAGTGGGGCCTTGCAGGGCCTGAAGGAGCTGCAGCAAAGATGGAGAGAGACAATTGCCAAGGGCTGCAGGGCCAGGAGCCAGGGAATGGCTTCCCAGGGCCCCAGGGCAGGCTGAGATGGGATCTTGGGCAGGAATTGTTCCCTGGCAGGGTGGGCAGGCCCTGGCACAGGGTGCCCAGAGAAGCTGTGGCTGCCCCTGGATCCCTGGCAGTGGCCAAGGCCAGCTTGGCCATTGGGGCTGGGAGCAGCCTGGGACAGTGGGAGCTGCCCCTGACCATGGCAGGGGTGGAACAGGATTATCCTTCCAACCCAAACCACCCTCTGATTCCATGGAAGGTGAGAGGTGTTTGTATTTTCTACTGTCTCTTTGCTTGATCCTGCTTTAATTAACACAAGCACCCCCAAAACAATATATTTCCTCAAAGTGCCCATTCCAAGCTCTTTGCCCATGGCCTGTTCTCGTATCTTAAGCACCCAGATGTCACTTAGATCATGCTGTAATTAGAGAAGAATAATTAACAATGTTCCTAAATGTCTTAATTCTCTGATTTAAAGGAGTAAGATGCTGCTAAGAGAGATTTCTGAGGAAAAGATGGTCATGGAATGCTACAAGGTGGTATTCCAACATCACTCTCAGTATGCTGTGAGGTGATGTCAGTCAGGATCTGAAAAGTGAACTCACTGGGGCTCACAAAGGAGACAGATCTCTTGATTATTTGACATTTATATGAATTTGGATGGCAAAGCTCAGCTGTTAGTAACTGTTACCTGTTCATGCATTTGCCTGCTCAGTGTAAATCTTCTTTACATCTTTCCTACAAAACCTTTTGTAGTTTTATTCTGGATTTTTTTCTCTGAATTCAGTCAGTGCCAGCTACATGCAGACTTCGGCAAAATTGTGTTGAGAGATAAAATAATTAATTAGTAAAGCAGAGACAAAATCAACAAAGCTGACAATTCCCTCAAGATGATGATTTAGATTCAATCTCCTCTCTTATTCTGCCTTAGACTAACTTTTGAGCCAACAATAAAATATAACCAGAATTTCATCTACCCACAGTTTTAGAATTTTACCTCTTTGTTTTCCTTTGCTTTTCAAAGAAATCCCTGAAACAAAATGGGGTAATTTCAAGTTGCAAAGAGAAATAAATCAATTAAACTTCTGAAGTTCTAGAATTGATAGGGGAAAAGTGGCAAGTTTTAGCTTTAATTTTTTTAGTTTTTTTCTTAGTTTTTACTGCCTGGTTCAGTACCTGAATCAAAGAATAAATTATTCAAAGAGCTCTAATGATACTCTCCTTCAGAACTGAGATTAAGCTATCCTGATCCCTGAAGAGGTACTAACAACTGCACTGCCCAGGAGTGGGAGTAAGCTTCTCAAAATTGGGTATTATTAGAGAAAATAATATGTTAAAGGGACACACCCCCTGGCTACTTTGTCTGGAGAAGAATATCTGTATAAAAATAAAAATAATTGTATTGCTTCTCAACCAGAACTTATCAAAGGGAAAGTCCGTGCATTTTGTTGTTTCCATAAAAATCCACATATCATAAAACAGCTCTTCTGAGAAAAACTGTTTGCATCTTGTCTGGGAGCACTGGTGCATTCTTGCATAAGCATCCCATACTTGTGAAAAAGCAGCAGCCTCTATAGCCTGGAGTGCCATCACAGCAGTATGTGTGCAGCATACAGCAAATAAATCCAATTTTATGTCAGGTTTGGGAGCCTTTTCTGCACCGTTTTATTGCTATCATGGCTTTACCTGTGAAACATACCTGAAACACTTCAGTCATTTTATATGGATGGAAGGTTATCATGTATAAAGGTTATCCTGTATAAAAGATGCTTTATACAGGATGTTGTAGGGAGGGTATTGAGCATGTCAGGAATATTTGAGAGAAGGACAGGACTTGCCCCTGGATCCCTGGCAGTGGCCAAGGCCAGCTTGGCCATTGGGGCTGGGAGCAGCCTGGGACAGTGGGAGCTGGCCCTGACCATGGCAGGGGTGGGGCTGGGTGGGCTTTAAGGTGCCTTTCAACCCAGACCATTCCCTGATTCTTGCAGAGCTTTACTGGTTCCAGTTCTGCGGACAGGGACAAATTTATTTTGGACATCAGAGCTCCAGATAAATTTGATTTGATAAGAAACCACAGACTTTCCTTCCTCCTAACCCTATCATAAATTTTTCTCTGTCCTCTGAGACCACCAGTTAGTTCTGTCCTCTCTTTCTCATCAGATTTTAAATTTTCAAGGCAGGGATCATCCCTTTCTCTAGTGCTCTTATATTTCCTCCCTTTCCTCCCCAAAACTGAGGAAGCAGTCAGAACATTAAAAAAA
>VZTR01018878.1:141856-183774 GCA_013400775.1 Chaetops frenatus
CCCTTCCCTTCCCTTCCCTTCCCTTCCCTTCCTCATTCCATTCCATTCCATTCCATTCCATTCCATTCCATTCCATTCCATTCCATTCCATTCCATTTTCTTTTATTTTTGGTTTCCATTTTCACACTGTCATGTCTGTGCCTTGCTGTCTCACTCTTCTATTGGCAGGACCAGAATGTTACATGAGAACAGTGGGAAATCTAGGATGGAAAGCAAAGTTGATACTAGCCAAAGTTTTCCTTGAGTAGCTGTGGCAAGGCTTGAGGGGGGACAAAGAAGTGTCAAATCCTGTAAAATAAATATATGTGGAGTGCAGCTAAAGAGGTGTCAAAACAGCCCAATATCTCTGTGTAATTCGTGGCCTTCAGAGTATGACACTGCACAGGGCAGAGTGTACAGGAAACGTGACCCTTTACATCTCAGGCTGCTGCAGAAATGCATTTCCTTTTGGGTTTGTTTCCTGTCTTCCTTGGAAACTGGAGTTTGTTAAGTCCCTGCAAGAGTGACTCCTGCTCTCCAGAGAATGCAGCTGCACAGAACTTCCTTGTGCAGCATCCCCAGCCTGGGGGGATGTTCTGAAATGTGGCAGGACAAGGAGATGTGTGCATGGCCACTGAGATGGGAGCTCCAGCAGCACAAATAGCTGTGCTCCCCCTAAGAATTCAATTAGTCATTTCATTTGAATTATTCACGTGGAAAAAGATGCACTGCATAGCTTTTAATCTAATTAGGCTATTAGCTAGTAGTGGAAAATGAACATATCTAAATAGAAGGTGAGGATTGTATTTGAGTCAGTCAGGGTACCAGTCTGGGAGGTAATGCATAAAGTTGGGTTCTTGCCATGCCCATTAAAATTTGGTAATCTTAGACCCAAAGAAACAAACCTGGTGGTTACACTTTGTGGAACTTAGATATATGTTGCAAAATTGAGTGAAAAACTGGAGAAATTTGTCTCTTAATGTAAGAATTAACTATATATATATATAAGGAAAAAATATAGACAGAATATATATAAAAATATATTTATTTATGCACTGCCTGAAAACATATCCTTTAAATAGTGTAGTTGTCAGCTCTCATAGGATAAAAACAATACCTGCCTAAAAATAATACACCTGCTTGAAAATTTTGTAAGAACTAGAACAATGGGGCTATATTTTAATTTTACTATATTATTGGGACTCGATGCAAAGATTTATTTTACAGAATAAAAGCATTTGAGCAGGACTTAATATGACTGTTATGCATCAGTGATAGTAACACTGGGACTTCAGTCTGCATTACTACAATGATTAATTAAAGTCCTTGTTCAGGATGAGTGAACATCATTATTGTTTTTAAATAGGAAAGGCAGATAACCATTAGTGATTACTCCTCAATTCCCAGTCTCACTTGTTAAGGACTAAAGAATACCAAAGTAGGTTGTATAGTTTTCATGAAGCTGTAAATGGAGCCAAGAATAATAATATTAATATGCAACACATACAAAGGTAAAGAGTGAGAGCTAGATGAGCTTAAAAATTAAAGCTACAAAAATTCTGCACTGTTGTAAGTGCAAACATTACTATTATTTTTAGTAATAAGGTAAAAGAAATGTGGGCTGTAGATTTCTTTTAAAAATTTTTTGGTAATTGCAGAGTTTTTAGAATGCATCCCTGGATGCAGCTGCATTACTTAAAGCATGCAAATAAACTACATTTCCTCTAAAAAAACATGGAGAGGAATCCTGTAGTCTTGGATATTTTCAGTATATCAATAAGAATACTGAAATTCAAACCAGGCTCCCAATTAACTGGCCATTAGAACTTACACAAGTTGGTTACAATAAAAATCTCTGAGAAATGCTGCTGTTGACTTGGCTGAATTCAGGAATTACAGCCACAAGAAGTTCACAGTCAGACTTCCAGTGAGCAAAAGAATTTTTATGATGGATTTGTAGGGAGATATGAAAGCAGAACTCCAAAACTTTTTGTTGAGATTCATCTTGCCTGTCTGAGTGGTTGGCTTTGGTTTCCAGGTAAGAGAACAGAGAGTAGATTTCTCATCTCATTCAGCTGTACAAGCAGGTGCAAATTGTGCTGGATTTAGAGCACAGCAAGACATGCACACACAAAAGCTTTCAATCCCATGAGGCCCAGGATGGAGTTAGAAACTGGGAATTATTGTCTGAGCACCTATGAAAATGCAGGGAATAGAAATAAGTGTTAGGGAATAGGACTGAAATCAGTCAATGCAAGACAGATTGAACTGTTAGAGGAATTTGAGAGCTGGGAAAACGTACATTCTTTGTTGTGAGAGGATTCATACTTCCTTTTTTCACTGAAAAGGTGCTCAGGCCTTGGCAGGGGCTGCCCAGGGAGCTTTGCAGTGCCCATCCCTGGAGGTGTCCCAGGAAGGGCTGGAGGTGGCACTGAGAGCTCTGGGCTGGGGACAAGGTGGGCACTGGGCACAGCTGGGACTGGATGATCTCATAGATCTTTTCCAGCCTTAAGGGTTCTGCACAAGTTTGTTGGGTCTTGCTCAGAACCTGTTTTACTGAAGTTTTGCTCAACTGCTTTACTGAAGAAGGCATTTTTTACTTTCTTTCACAGAAGAAATAAGGAATAGGTAAAGTCTGAGCTTAATAAGAGCATCCCACAGCTTAACTGTGGTCAGAAAGTAGGAATTATGGCAATTACCTGTGTTCTTCTCTGGCAGTTCCTTGACAGCAGCTCTCAGAATCTCACTGTTCAGGCTCTCAGCCTCCGTGAGAGCTCTGACTCTGCAATGTAAATAAGTGTATTGAGTGTACAGTGTCCTGCTGCATCCATTCCCCTGAGTCCTGCACCGTGGTTTTACCCTGCAAAGTCAGGATTTCTTTCTGGCACCCAAATCCTAAATAGGACAGAGATGTGGTCGTGTGCAACAGCTGTGCAGGGAGTAACTCCCAATGGCCCCTGTGCCAAAGGGAATCCAAGAAATGATGGGTTTTCCTTGGCTCCAGGTTGGGAGGGGAGGGGAAGGGAAGGGAAGGGAAGGGAAGGGAAGGGAAGGGAAGGGAAGTCCCTGCAGTGTAACAAGAGCAGAGCTCTCTCCATGCTGTCCTCTGTGGAGAGCCTCCAGATAAATCACAAAAGCACAGGAGGTCAGAGCTATTCCTAGTTATTACAGTGTTAATTTAGAGCCATCAATAACTCAGAGAAATGCTTCCTGAATGAATCCATTTAAAGCACACATGGTCTGAAAACATGAAATCCCTATTAAGGGAAATGCATACAGCAATAACAAAAGCTCTCAAGTCATGTCTTAAACAAACACATCTTTTGGGAAGAGTTTTTGGGCACATGTTGCACAGAACAGCAAATAACCTTTGTGGTTCACACTGAACCATTATATTCTGTTACCTGTCTTTCAGAAAAAATATGAAGTGCAGCTGAGCTGAAGCTACATCACAACAATCTCAGTGACCAGAAATTCAAATTTCAAAGGAGATGCAAGCAAAGAAAAATAGCATCAAGAGATAGAGTTCACAAATAAGAAGAAAATAGGCACGAGATAGAGATAATGTGTTCTGAGCTGAAGAACAGATTTCAGGTCACATAAAATGAAGGAAAGTGGAAGATTCTGGTGGTAAAACGATTCTTCAAATAGGATATAAATGATCATTAAGAAGTGGTTAGATTGGTGCAATTAATAACTGGTCCAAGAGAACATTTTTCAAAAAACCTTTAATATTCAGGATTCCACCTGGGTACTCAAAACTTAAAAAATTGCAAGTGAAACCATGTTGTTGCCATTTTGGCATTCTCCTTCCATCAAATGGAAAAAAATTTTCTTCTTTCAGCAACTCTGAAGAACAGGAAAATAGAGATTATGGACAAAAATCCAGAAATTTATCACCACAGAAGCATGAAATCCTTCAGATATCTGGTATGATATAGGGGAGGATGTTAATTATTCAGTAGCTAAGGGATAATCTCAGATTTGTGTTGGCTCCAAGTATGGCAGCAGATGCAGTTGCCATCCAGTACTTTTGTTTAATTTTTATGAAAATAGAGCTGAAATGGAAATTGATGCAGAGAGCTGGATTAGGGGAAAGGTCAAGGTCTGTTTTCTGGCTGGTTTTTGTGATGGTTTGTCTCATTACTGACCTGGGAGAAATAATAGAATTTTGACCCTTCCTCCAAGTTTCATAGGGAGCTCAATTCATTTTACGGGTTTTATTCCGAGTCTGTGAGGTCACCTCAGAAAGGGAAGCTTTTATATGTGTTTCTGTGTGATGGTACTCAAAAATCAACCCTTAAAGTTGATGAAACAGGATTAAAATATTCAGAACAGCTGCCTGAGATGGTTTCAGCTCTGCACTGAGGATGACAGGATGAGGTGTTGAAAAGTTATGTCTTTTCCTGACTTGACTCCTAATTTGGAAGACCCACATTTAGATTCCACAACTGCTCTCTCAGGACCTCAGAGAATCATGGAATCCCAGAACGGTCTGGGGTGAAAAGGACCTTAAATCCCATCCATTCCCACCCCTGCCATGGTCAGGGCCAGCTCCCACTGTCCCAGGCTGCTCCCAGCCCCAATGGCCAAGCTGGCCTTGGCCACTGCCAGGGATCCAGGGGCAGCCACAGCTTCTCTGGGCACCCTGTGCCAGGGCCTGCCCACCCTGCCAGGGAACAATTCCTGCCCAAGATCCCATCTCAGCCTGCCCTGGGGCCCTGGGAAGTCATTCCCTGCCTCCTGTCTTTGCAAGGAAATGTTCCTAAATCTTTATTGTACATCTGGGAATCTTTGTGAAAATTTACGGTGTATTTTTGGCTTTTTATTAGAAAAATTTGGCAATTTTATTTAAATGGGTTATTCAGTGTCCTGTGAAGTCCCTGAAGTCAGTGAAGATAGCAATGCATAGAATCAGCTTTAGATTTTTGGGTTTTTTTCCCTAGGTGTTTTGGATTAGATCATTTGAGTCTGCACTCTGTTATAACAGATTTTTTTCTTTCCAAGGTGTAATTTTCATCACCAATTTCTTATTCTAAGAATAGAAACTTATAAAATGTGGATAAATTTTACCTTTTCTGCCCCATTCCCTGATATGTTGGATTGTTGGCTTGTTTGGCTTTTATATCCAGCATCATATGTTTATGAACAAGATCATCTTTGATACCAAAAAATGAGTAATTTTACAGCACACAAAGCATCTTGATCCAAACAAGTTTTTTCAGTCATTTGAACAGACATTAGAATATTCCCTCACACTCAGTTTTCAGCACAAGGTGAACACAGTCTGTCACTGAAGGCCTTGTATCATTTGTCTCCAGCAGCATTAAAAAGAGATTTCCCATTAGATTCCAGGATGCTGCCTGGAACATACAATCTTTTTCTTCTTTTTTGTTTAAAGAAAAATCCTTTACATTTCATTATTGGAAGATCAGGACATGCAGGATTTTTTTTGTTGTTGTTGTTGTGGATTTCTTTCGCTTTAAAACAAGCTCATATTCTGTTGGCACATCAATCAATTATATAAAAAATTAAAGGTTAAAATTACCAAGTTTATATAAGGACTGAAAAGATGAAAGCTGAAAAATGTAAATTCAAAGCCATTTAAGCTCAGTGACATCAGCTGACTCTAAGTTATGTCTTTTATCCATAACTTATATATAACCTGCATCATACATAGAGATAATATATATCTCTCCAGTGATCTTCATCACTCCTCTCAGTTTTCCTGCTCCTAAATAAGAAGGATTTAGTTATTTTATTAAAAAAGTTAGTAAATCTCTCCATAAATAAACAACTTGTTACTGTTTCATCATCTGTTTCAAAATGAAATACTGTATGAAAAAATAACCCTTTCAATGTAAGTATTTCTTAATTTCTTCCTCAAAAAAGCACTTTTCAGTGTTTTTGCATTAAATAGTTTATTTTGTGGTAAGTGATGCATTGCAGGTTGCCCTAAGGCAGGGATGGTTTTTCCCTCACCATTTTCTCTCTCCTTTCCCACCCTCAAGTTCTGTTAAAAATCAACCAAGCCACTCTCCAATTTTGAAGCTTTGGATATAGAACTGAAACATCCATTATTTTCCCACCTGTAGCAATGCTCACTCTGGAAAGCTAAGTTAGAGCTGCAGAAAAATAGGTTCATTAAATGCTATTTGCACAATAATGCACCATGAAGAACTTATTATTTTATATTTAAATTACTGTAAATTAGAGAAGAAACAGGATTAAAATATTCAGAACAGCTGCCTGAGATGGTTTCAGCTCTGCACTGAGGATGACAGGATGAGGTGTTGGAGTTGTGCTGTGGTGGTTTGCAGTGACAGGCAGGTCTGTGTGATGCCAGTACCATCTTCAGGCAAGTCAGGGCATAACAGGAATTTCTCAAAACTAAAGGACAAAGCATAAATCACTCTGAAAATTATTCATTTCACCTTGCTCAGATGTTACCCATTATTAAAGTCAAAAATGTTGTATTTTGCCTACTCTTGAACCTACTCTTGCACAGCAGTAACAGGTTTTTAAATACATGCACAGCTGGGTAACCTTAATTTTTAAAAAAAACAATGGGATTAGTTTTCTTTTTTCAGGTACAGACTGCAGACAGATTGAGGGGACAGAGCTGAACACTCCTCATCAGTACTCATAAATTAATTTAAAATATCATAAAATTTAACATTTACCTTGTTGAGCACTGAAATCCCTTGCTGCAGGATGTACAGCAGCTAATAGTTTGTTTGGATTTTGATGTGACACTGAATTGTGGAAAAGAAATCCATCTAGAGCTGTGAAAATAAAACCACACCTGGCTGAGGAAACCCCCTCAGTGTAAATTGTTGAGAGAGAACTTTTCAACTACTTACTCTTTTTTTATTATACTCTTTCCTAAACAAGCAGTTGGAACTAGGATAGTTGAGCAATTCAAAGAAATGAGGCTTTGACCTGAGCCATTCCCATGTGGGAGTGTTGCTGATAACCAGATTTTTGGAAAGCATTTGGGTAAAACCGTGATTAATGCATTTTTAGAAGGATAATTGGGCAATACACTAATATTGGAAAACTACACTACATCATTTTCCTGAGGACACACTAGATTTAATTCCCTCAATTCAAATATCTTGGGACAATTGCAGAATCAATTTTGTTTTCATGCTCCCTGTGAGGAAAGCCTTTTTCTACTTAAGTCTCTTTTAATTTCTTAATACTCTGTTGTTTCTTGTCTTAGCAACTTTTTCAAGTTTCAGTAAAACCAATGTTTAAATGCTGCTTCTAGAAATAGTCTGACCTTGCCAATCACATTTTTTGCTGTTGGATAGTGTTGGTACCTTCCAATTTCTACTTATGACTTGTTCTTGAAATGGTCAAGGGGAGGGTTGCTTCAAACTTTTGTCCTCAACCCCTCAAATTCAATACTATCAATATGCTGTGTGCTTCAGGACATTTACTACCCTCTATGGAATAATTTTTTAATATTATTTTTTTCAGATTTACAGTAAGAAAGGTTGTACATAAAACATATTCGATCTTATATGGCTAAGGCTTTATTATAATTAAGCATTATAAGTATAATGGATGTTACTGCTGTATAAAACTGCACTCTGATTCCCAGGAGATTTAGGGAAGTTTTTCAACAGTTAGATCTTGAAGTTTTATTTTCTGTTTCAGAAAGGGAAAACTCATTTGAGGCTTTCAGGCTTCAGCGATTTTGGAATTAAGCTGCTATAGAGAACTATCACAGTGCTTCTTATCCATGTGGAAGCCCAGGCCAGATGATCCAAGCTGGAATTGAGGTCTCATTTCTCAGTTGCTGGTGTGTGGATTAATATGTCAGACAGAAACTGTAGAGTCAATATGAAGTGCCTCTGTAAAAGCCTTTGGCAGCCCTTCACAGTGTCCAGTGCAGAGCTGTTTCCTGAAACCCTGAGTTGTTTCTCCTGCACACCTCAGATCTCCTGGGCTCTGAAGCAACTCCATGCAAGCAGACTTAGAGCTTCTTAGAAGTCTGAAGGTGCCAGACTTCTGCTGGAGGAAGATTCTGCTTCTTTTTGCTCCCTGAGCTTTGTGTTTGGGCTCTGGTGAGGAAGAGGAGGAAGTTTGTTGTCGATGTGATCCTTTCACTGTCTGTGGTTTTGGCAGCCTGTTAAGCTGCTCTTCCCTGCCAGCACTGCTTCTCCTGCAGCACGAATTGGATGCAAATTTGTCAGATCTCACCAGGCTGTTGTGGATAGTGCCCAGTTTAGGCCTGTGCCTAAATAATGCAAATTGCAGAGGGCAACTGACAAGGAAGCCGTCAGCTACTGCCACATCTTCAACTGGCTCAGAGAAGGGTGGGGATGGGGAAAGGTGTGGAGGGAAAGCTGAATGAGGAATGACTGAGAACACTTGATCTGTTCAGCTGGAGAAGACTGAGGGGAGAGCTCAGCAGGGGCTGCAGCTTCCTTGTGAGGGGAAGAGGAGGAGCAAGCTCTGAGCTCTGCTCTGGGCCAGGGACAGCACCCAGGGAATGGCTGGAGCTGGGCCAGGGCAGGGTCAGGGTGGAACCAGGGCAAAGTTCTGCTGCCCCCAGAGGGTGCTGGGCACTGCCCAGGCTCCCCAGGGAATGGGCACAGCCCCGAGGCTGCCAGAGCTCCAGGAGGGTTTGGGCAGCACTGCCAGGGATGCCCAGGGTGGGATTGTTGGGGGGTCTGGGCAGGGACAGGGGCTGGATCGATGGTCCCGGTGAGTCCTTCCAGGCTATTCTTACATCCAACACATGTTACTCTGTGATTCTATAAAATGCTGCAGAAATATACTGAAAACTATGTCATTTCATTGGATCTACGTTGAACTTTGAGATTTTCATCCATATGCACTCACTCTGATTTAAAATTGACTTCAAACTCAGGATGAATCTGGCCAACCTGTGCTACCCATGTCCAGGACACCAGCTTTTGGTAGCATGTGCTCGATTCTGCTCTCTGCTAACAAGTGTGTCTTGTTCTCCTTTCTGGATAAAGGCAGACATGGAGCAGTTTGGGGCCAGGCTCCCCAGGTATTTGTCTGGGCATTGCCAAGTGTGGATTGTGCTGGAAGAGAGGGAAAGGCAGGAGTGGCTCTCAGATGGACCAAGCAGCAGCAGAACAGACATTTAAGGATCAAACATCACTGACCAACGCTGAGGCATCAGCTCAGGCTGTGGTTTTGTTATTAAGCTGTTGCACCAAGATTAAATTATTTTGAGGATCAGGACATCTGAGACTCTGCCATGGGAATCCTGGAGCTGAGCTGGTGAGGAAACCTGGTGTGGGTGTGGGTGTGAGGGGAGCAGTTGAGGAGGGGCCTTGGTCCCAGCTCAGGTGCTGCCAGTGGCACCTTCAGAGTGGGTCCTGCATGGCTGAAATGAAAAGTTTCCTTAAATCAGCCCATGGGTACCTGGCAGCTTCTTGCCAAAATCTGGGTGCCTTTGTGAGAGCAAAACCCCCTGCCATTAGCAGAAAGATCCCCATCCCATCTGGTTTTTTTAGGACCATCAGTTTCAAGCTCTTTAGATCTTTATTTGTAGCAAAAAGTGACTGAAAGTAATAGAGAAATATGTCACAATTTGCCACTGCATGGAGAAGGGATCAATGAATCTAAGATTTACAATGAGTACAGTGGAAAAAATAAAGGAAAAAATAGTAATTTCCAGCACTATTTTTTGGAGCGGGGGGAGTTGGCCTAAAAGGCCACCGTAATACTTGTATATAATGAATTCCTACAAAATAAGCTAAGCAATCATCTTCCTCAAAGTTAACTAAAAAAGCCAAAGGGAAGTGGATAGGAGAGTTTGAATGGAGAACAGTCTCTTTCCATCTTTTCACAGTGGTGTTTAAGCTGAGGGATAGTGATGGGTGAACATTTCCATCTGGTCAAAGGTAAAGGCTTTCACATTGAGAACACTTCACCTAATGCACTCAAAGGTGAATTGCAATGGCTGAAAATATGGCCTTTGGAATAAAAATATGGAGCAAGATTGGCACCCAAGCCTCTGATGTTACTCACCATTTAAGGTGATTAACAATCTTAGAATGTTGATAGTTTCCTGATTTTAGATGATGCCATAGCTAAGCTAAAACAAAGATGCCCTGAAGCCAAAACTAATTTTTTCCTTTTCTGTTTTGATTGCATTTCCCTTCTTCTGTAGAGAGGAGAGCTAATGGATGAAGTTGCAGGCTTATTTTAATACAGATCATTAACTGGGAAAATATTTCAGAGGACTGTATTCTATTCATAGTCCAAATCCAGTTCCCCAGCCACACTGAGCAGTGCAATTACATAGTGTGCAGGGCAATTTTTCCTAAAAAGAGAAGCACTTGAATAAAGTAGAACTGCAGAGTTCTGTGATCTGAACCTGTGTAAGTATTAGAAAGAGTAAGAAAAGGCTGTCCTTTGGTTTGGGTCAGTAAAAATGGGTGCCCAGTGCTGGCTGTACTTCAGAGCTTGTGGGAAATGTGAGGCTGAGGGTCAGAATTGCTGTACAGCACTGGCTGTCAGAATTTATTTGGCAGCAACATTTCATATTGCCCTGGATCACTGAGACAGCAGAGGACACATCACAACTCTGAGTGGTATTCTGGTTTAAACAGGGCTATAAAGATATCCTGTTAATACAGATTTACAAAAGGATTGTCTTTGTTCTAAAAAAAGAACTTTAATTGGGGTGTGAAGTCTTCTTAGATGGAAACTAGCACAAAGAATTAAGGTATAGACTGATTAAAGCCAGGAGTTTTTCTTTGTCAGTGTATATTTACACTTCTCAAAAGCACCTTTATTCTGGGGATGTTATTCCTTCAACAGGGTGTGTTTCTTCCCCATGGGCACAGGCTGTGACTTCATTCCTGGTGTCCCTACAGGGCTGTCTCTGGATCTCTGAGGCTCAAGCCTTGTTCTGGACAGGCAGAGACCACTGGCACTCCTGGAAAGAGTCAGGTGTCCAATTGAGTTCATGACCCCATCTGCTTTTAGCATAATTCCTGGTTTGAAGGATAATAGCTGGAGTCTAAATTAACAGACCTGATGCTGAATATCTTTCTGTGTGGGAGGTTTGTCTCACAGCTGATCTGAACTCTGCTGCAAAGCTCTTTGAAGTCACAGGAGTTTTCTGTTGACGTCAAGAATCTTTGGTCCAAGCCTTTAGAGTCAAATACACTTGCACTCACTTGTGTAAAGACAGAATAAATCTGAGTTAATGGGCATGTACAAGAACAGATTGTGTGATAACTGTGGTTTTTTCTATTAATATATTCTCCCACGACTTTACATGTTGTTTCATTAAACTAAATCTTCCTTAACACCACTTCTAATCCAGTCAGCAGGAGCTGCAATAATATCTAAGCACAGAGAAAAAGCAGTCAAGTATTTGGTTGTTCTATTAAATGCCTATTTCATTCCTTGATCATGGAGGTATCTTAGTTAAAACCAGTGCTAATTCAAATAAATATTCTATGGAAATATCATGAAAGCTCTGATTAATCTAGCAATGGAATGTTTGTTTAATCAAGGTATGGCAGAAATACTTTTACAAAACCTGATAAATTACACTGAATTCCAAGGTGGTAGCAGCTATAAATGATAGCTACCTAAATATTCAAGTCCTTTTATAAGAGATGTGTATACAGAAAATAAGTAGAGTCGTTTCCTTTTTAAAGGCACTACAACTGTTATTTAATGCAAATGAATTATACAAAGTTGCCAAATGTGAAACTAAATTATTTTATGAATAAACATTTTTAATCACGAAAAAAAACTGTCTAGACTAAAATTCATTGTGGTATACAGAGAACAGAAGTGATGACTCTTGCTATAAATGCTCACTAAATATGCACAGAATTATTTCCTGTTATGTGTGTGAATGCCTTTGAAGAAATGCTGAAATTCAAAGTCTTAGTGTCATGTGCCAAAGCAGGGATGTTTTTCAGCCTTTTAAAATGCAGACTTGCACTAGAACTTTAATTCATTATGGAAATTTTCAGGGTTTCAGATACAAACTCTCAGCTTCCCCTGCAGCCTCTACAATACAGCTGGGAGGTCATTATTGCTCTTGCCCTGCTCCTTCTAATGACCCCGAGCTGCTGCACCTCTGCAAACCAACTAAAGGAGACAGGACAAGTGGAGACTTGTCAGAAGAGTAAAGGAAAATAATTTTGTTAAGTAACTCAGGGTTCTGTAAATCACACAACTTGGCCAGGCTGCCTTTGTAACAAGAGGTGAATATTCCTGTTTTTATCCACCAAGATCCTTCCTGTTCCTGCATAAGGTTTGGAGCTGCTGCAGAGAGGCCAGAGGAGGCTCCAGGATGAGCAGAGGGATGGAGCAGCTCTGCTGGGAGGAAAGGCTGCCACAGCTGCCATTGTTCAGCCTGCAGAGGAGAAGCTTTGGGATGAGAGGTTGGTTTCCTCTCAGCAGTACTTGATAAATGATTTCCTTGTCTTTATTTTGACCCACTCTAGTTTTTCCCACTCTAGATATTTGTATTTTCTCCCTCATCACACTGTGGGGCTGGACGATAATGAGCAAACTGCTAAAATAACTGAAGTTCCCTCTCTAGTTCTTATTTTCTGGTACCAAACCTTTCTTTGCATTTTTTCTACTTTAACTCATTTATAGATTGAATTTAAATCTATTATTCTGATAGAAAATTCGAAATTTCATGGAAGAAGGTGCTATTTTGTTGTCAAAATCTTCCTTGTGCAGAGGGGAAATTGAAGCTCCTCTTATTTGTGTATTCTATCAACCAGGTGAGAAGGAGCATAGGAACTTCTCATTGCCATAAAGGCAGAAAGAGTGGAACTCTGCCTTTCTTCTCTGTGGTTAATTCAGTCTGTGCTGCAATTTTGTTCATTCCACAGAACAGAAGAGGAGGAATTGTTATTCACCTCCAGCCCAGAGGAGCCTCCAGCCTGTTTCAGATCTGCAGGCAGCACTGCTATGTAAAATTGCTCCATAGGATGTAGAACAAATCAATGGAGCAGGAAGAGGCTAAAGCAACTGAAATCCCAGTTGTGGTTTTTTTTTTTCCTTCCAGTTTATGCTTTGCTGATGGCAATTGTGAACATTGCTGGAGTGTGTAAATACCTGACAGGGGTAGGAAGGAGCCAAACCCTTCTCAGTGGTACAGAGTGCAAGGAGAGGAAGTAATCTCAGCAATCTGAAAAGCAGGAAATTCCATTTAAACATAGGAAAAAACATTTTCACTGTGAGGACAGCCAAACCTGGAACAGGTTGTCCAAAGGGATTGTGGGTTCTCCATCCTTGGAGACATCAAAACCCTGACTTGGATGCAGCTGTGAGCAACCTGCTCTGTCTGACACTGGCGTGGGCAGGAGGGTGGATTAGAAAATCCCTAGAGGTTCCTCCCAGCCTTATCCAGGGTGTGATCCTGTGGTGTGACCTCTCCAACCTGTGAATAGCAGCACAGAAATAGAGAAGTAAAATGAAAGAAACACAAGAAGTAAATACAGTACCTGAATTTAATGCAGGGCAATGTCTCTAATGTCCATAAAAAGCCATCTGAAACTGCCTGAAATGATGGCTTGTGAAAATAAATTGCACTCCAATCACCCAGCTGCAGACAATTTCAGTAAAAACATTGCTGAGCTGATATGTGGGTTGATGGTGTTTCCACTGGCCATGGTTTGCAAACCTCCTATTAATTTCTCAACAGAGGCTGCATAGTCATTCATCTTTAGAAAAGCTGTTGCAAAGATTTATGGAAGCATAATATGAAAATAAGACTAATGGATTACCTGGAAAGGGCATTAATGTTCCTGTTACTCAGAGAATAAATCAGAGGTCAAATGGTCACTCACCGCAGCCCGGCTGAGGCTCCCTCAAGCCCTCATGCAACATCTCTTTTCAGAAATGAGCCAAAATACAAATTCCTGTAGCCTGAACATGAGAATATTATGAAAAACAACACCTCAGAGAAAGATGGAACAGAGAAAGGCAAATATACTGAAGAGAATACTTCATTGTCTTCCCAAGGGTTTGATCATCTGGGGGTAAATGCTTTTCTTGTACAAAACAGGGTTTTGTCAAAAATACTTCTTGTTGTGAGACAGTGGAGCAGCAAAAGCTTTTATAAAACATCTACTGAGAATGCTCTGCAATCCTAGGAAGCAACCAAAATAGAGAACATAGCTGATAGGAGTACCAGGGTAGCAGAAATGGGATTAAGCCCTCCAAATCCCAATTAGGTGAATCACAAGAAATTCCTGAGGCAGACTTTATTCCAGGTCTGCTGTACATTAAATTGTTGCAATTATTCTGGTCTTATGCTTTGTAAAATTACAAGAATTAAAATACTTTGTGTATTTATTTTATAGAGATGAAAAATTGCCTCCAGTTTGGTGTCTCTTTTGTTTGGACGATTTTGAGGTTTTGCTTTGTGAGTGCACCAAGGGAAGACTGGTTCCAGAATTACAGAAATCCAGCCACCTCTGAGGTGAAACGCAGTCATCAAAACCACAAAATAATTGTTGATAGGGATTTTAATAGTATCATTAAAAACCAGAAGGTGTGAAATGGTAGTTACCTCAATTGCAATGAGAGCCAAGCAATCAGGCAAGAAACTTACTGAGCAAGCTTCAGCTTTCAGATTTCATGTGAGAAAAATGCTTTTAAAAATAATATTTGAGACATTCAGGGGGAGAAGTGGCAAGCTAACCTAGACTCTGTGGGCTGTAATTTTACCTGTGTACCAGGGTCACTCCCTTTCAATAAAAAATGCTGTGTGTCCCTCAATGCCTGCAGAGAGCACTCCTCCCATCTCCAGGTCAGGAATTCTCTCTCTTGACAACAGCCAGTCAAGCAACTCTTCAAAAAAACTCTTCATTTATTTAAACTGAACTATTAGTTTACTTCTTGGGAAATAAATAGCTCAGTGAATAAATATTGGTTGTTTCTATTTTTGGAAATTTCCTTGGAGATCTCATATTCATGTTCGGCGTGCTTCCAAGTCACTTTTTTTGTTAGATATAAATACCCTCCACACATATCCAAGGCTGTCCTAACTTCAGGAGTTCTTTGTTCTAATAATTGGCCAAATTGAACCTTGTTTATTATTCTTTTGACTGTCTCATATACATTTCCAAATGCTCTTGCCATTTCTGCAGTTGTGGGTAATCCAAAAGACCCTTTTTAAAACAGACTTGAAAAGATTAAAAATGGCAGTCTGCAAATGCATTATGGGATTCATGCAAGTTGGCATGGATCTGTAATTTTACACGTTGAAAGTTTTAATTCTATATTTTTCAAGTATTATTTTCAGTTTGACTGAAATTAAAATAATCTCCCCCAGAAAGGGTTAAATTCCTTCATCTTGCATTATAGAATCACATACTGGTTTGGGTTGGAAGGGACCTTAAAGATCATCCCATTTCACCCCCTGCCATGGGCAGGGACACTTTCCACTAGACCAGGTTGCTCCAAGCCCCATCCCACAGGGACTTGAAAGAAATTGATAAAACTTATGCACAAAACTTTCAAACTTACGTGTAAGGAAAGGTTTCAAATATTGATTAGGCACCAGCCTCAACAAGGAAGTAAAGTCTTTCTGTATCCAGTTCTCAGCACATTTCTCCATGTCTTCAAAGGCACAAAAAATACAGAATGTTTTCTACAAAGTCTTTTCTCTAACAAGCCCTTAAAGAGGAAAATTCCTGGTATTTTGGAACCAGGAGGGACTGTTTGGGAAGTGCCACTTCAAAGGAGTGAAAAAACGTGAAGGAATGAAGTTTTGTAGTCTGTCTAGACCAGGTTTTGATAATAGTCAGTATCAGGTGATCTTCAAATGGTGCTAAGTGTGCTCAGCAGCATGTCTTGACCTTAGGGAACATTTCCCTTTAACTTCAAAGGCTGATACACGCATCTTCCACTGGCTGCATCAGATAGACCTTGGTATATTAAAAAAAAAAATCTTCTATAATGCTGTACAGTGACCACAGCCTAGATTTGTGTTTGTATCTGTTTACCCTCCTGCACTCTTGGGAACAATTCTGCTCTTTTCTTTGAGCTGCTCCATTTCCAGCCAGGCCAGGCTGGAACAGGTCCCAGTCCAGGCTGCCCTGTTTGCAGCATTGCCTGGGGATGTGAAGTCAAGAAGTGGCAAGAAGATGGATGTTTGGCTGAAGTCACAAATTCAGTTTCCTGGAGAAAGCTGTGACTGCAGTGTCACAAACAGAGCTGTTTATCTGCCCTTCCAGGTGCTGTGGTGGTGGCAGGTGCTTTAGGGGGACCTTGAAGAGGTGAGGGAGTGAGTGGATTTACTGGAGAGTTCAACTTGCTTCTAATTGTTAGGACACATCAACACACACTCTGATTTATTCTGATATTCACATCTAGATTCTGAGGAGTTTCACTGCACAGATTTCCAAGCAGCAGAAACATACACATTAATAAAAAATCCATAATTGGTGTGTATTTTCAAACCTGGAGAATTATAACTGTATGTGGGCAGGACGATGTCCTAAAAAGAAAAAATCCTTCTGTGGGAAATGTTCTCATGTCTCTGCAAGGTTTTGTGGGTGAAAAAGTTATTCAGACTCCAAAACACAACGTGCAGCTCTCCTTTGGAGTGGTTAAACCATCCTGTAAATATGTTATAGTTTGAGTTTTGCACAGCCTTGTAGCAACACATCTTTCTCTCATATGGATGTCACATAGGGAGAAAGAACAGAACAGAACAGAACAGAACAGAACAGAACAGAGTAGAGTAGAGTAGAGTAGAGTAGAGTAGAGTAGAGTAGAGTAGAGTAGAGTAGAGTAGAGTAGAGTAGAATAGAACAGAATAGAATAGAATAGAATAGAATAGGTTTGGGCTGAAAGGAACCTTAAATCCCATCCATTCCCACCCCTGCCATGGTCAGGGCCAGCTCCCACTGTCCCAGGCTGCTCCCAGCCCCAATGGCCAAGCTGGCCTTGGCCACTGCCAGGGATCCAGGGGCAGCCACAGCTTCTCTGGGCACCCTGTGCCAGGGCCTGCCCACCCTGCCAGGGAACAATTCCTGCCCAACATCCCATCTAACCCTGCTTTCTTTCAGTTTGAAGGCATTCCCCCTTGTCCTGGCACTCTAGGCCCTTGGCAACAGATTTGCCAAATTTCTGTTCTTTGAATTGTAGCTAAAAGCAGGAGAGATAAAAAAAAAGTCATGAAGATGGACTTGATAATATCAACGTGAGGAGTACCAACCAAAGATACTTTTCTTATTTAAAATTCTTAGATGTATCCATTTATGTAGCTCAGTGTTATTCCACGCTGTGCAGATAAAAATTTTCAGCACCGGGTGTATTAATTTTTAAATTTTTTTTTTATTTGGTACAAACTCTCTATTGTACTGATGTTTCTAGGAAGATTATTATTATTCTGATGAAATCATTTTCATTCTGGGAATATCACTTGGTGATGAATCCTATGCCATTTAAGTAATCATGACTCTTTTGAGAAAATAATTACAATATAATGATTTCTACAGAGAACAATTTAAATTTCGATCAGAGGTTATTGGGGTCAAACATTATGTATTGCCTATCAGCATTTTTCTGATATGCTCAATCAGTAGCAATTTCTTGTCCCATTTACTAATTTTCTGTATTTTTTTGAAACATTTTCATTTAAGAATGGGAAAATTTCTGAAGTAAGAACTGCTTTTTCTTGTCAAACTTTGACTGATGTATGAGGGGTTTGTTTGCTTTTTAGAACAGTATTCTATTTTCACGTGAATATTGATGAGGCTTCCACCAGTGGCTTAAGAAGTACCCAATTTTCATTGCCAGTGATTTTTTCCCCCCTTGCTTAATATTTGCCTTTCTGGAATTCAGGCATCAGTGAAATTTCTACAAGTGATACAATTAATCTCTTTTTTTGTCAACAAATGCATAAGAGACACTCCAGGAAGTGTGACTTCAATGCATAATGTTCATCTTGTATTCATTTCTATGTCAGATACTTCATCAATGTGAATCTGATTTAAGGCTTTCATTCCCCCAAAGACAGGAGAACTCAAGGCCATATGTTTAAAGCTAAGCAGTCTGTTATTTGCTCCTCAATGAAGGACAAATGTGCATATTTAACTGTTTCCAGATGTTAATTTTTTCCCTACCCTATTTTTAGGGAAAGCAGATACATCATAAGCTTTCTTCTGTTTGCTGAAGGCAGAGCAAAATTTTAGCACAAGGATCATTTTCCACGACTATGAAGGTCAAGGTACTCTGAGAAATTTCCTTCCTCATTATGAAACCAGTCAAAACTGGGAAACCTTTTTGTCCAAGTGGTATACCACAGAATTCCAGAATCATTAAAGTTGGAAATTCCCTCCCAGCCCATGGAGCCCAAGCTGTGCCCAGTGCCCACCTTGTCCCCAGCCCAGAGCTCTCAGTGCCACCTCCAGCCCTTCCTGGGACACCTCCAGGGATGGGCACTGCAAAGCTCCCTGGGCAGCCCCTGCCAAGGCCTGAGCAATCTTTCTGTTTTTTCTACAAAAAGGAAGTTTTTGTATTAAAGACATTCTGTACCTCTGTTATCACTTGTCCTATTCCTGTGCTTGGAAAATTTCCTTACCATGATTTGATTCAAATAGTCCCCAGTTAAAATAAAAAGTCAAAGCTGCTGATTCTTTCTCCTTCTGGGCAGCCCCTGCCAAGGCCTGAGCCCCCTTCCCATGGAGAAATTCCTGCTGCTGTCCAAGCTGAGCCTCCCCTGGCCCAGCCTGAGGCCGTTCCCTCTCCTCCTGTCCCTGTTCCCTGGCAGCAGAGCCCGACCCCCCCTCACTGCCCCTCCTGCCAGGGAGTTGTGCAGAGCCACAAGGTCCCCCCTGAGCCTCCTTTGCTCCAGGCTGAGCCCCTTTCCCAGCTCCCTCAGCCCCTCCTGGGGCTCCAGCCCCTTCCCCAGCTCCCTTCCCTTCCCTGCACACGCTCCAGCCCCTCCAGGCCTCTCTGGCCATCAGGGCCCAGAACTGGACACGGCCCTCGAGGTCCCTCAGCAGGGCCAGCACAGGGGACAATCCCTGCCCTGCTGCCACCCAGATTTTAGTGCAGGGCAGAGTCTTTACACAGACACAGCCCTGGGTGTCACTGACCCTCCTGCCCAGCCGGGCACACCTTGGCTCAGACAGGGCCCCGAGGGGTCAGACAAGGACAATATCAGCACTCGGACACCTCGTGTGCCAAATACCAGAGCAGCCACTGATTCAGTGAAGCAGGGAAACAGAAGTGCTGGTTCAGAGCAATCCTAACAGTAGAAAAATATTTTTTTTTTTTTTATTCACAGAGGCAATCACTTTGGGGTTCTGTGGAAAGCTTTACAATGCTTCCTTATGCAACTAGCATTGGCCTGCTTTGTCTTAATTAACAGCATAGTCTGGGTAGAAAATCAGTGTAGGACCTACAGAATCTTGTTTCTTGTGCCATTGGTATATTATGATATATCAAAGTACTTATCATGTGCTAATAACACTTGATTTGTGTCAAATATGCAGCCTTAGTTCACTTTAATAGACTGTTTCCCTGTATTCATTTATTTTTGGTCCTGAAGAACAACAACCAAACAAGAATATGAATAGGAAATATGAAGTGAATTCTTGCTTTTCGAATGAAATCCCAAACCAGCACCTGCCCTGAGGAGAGATGGTGTATGTAAATAAATGTGAACAGAGGAACCAGGTGTTTAAAAGTTCGTGTTTATTGATAAAACAAACAAACAAACAAACAAAAAGTTTCCCAAAAGAGAAAATAATGCCATGTTCCTGCCAAATTAGTAGGTATTTTTCAGTTATTTCAATGGTAAAAATGCCAGAGGGGTTTGCAATCTTTCAAGTCCCTTCCAACCCAAACCATTCTGTGATTCTATGAAACATCCTGGTTTGGTTCTGGACATCAAAATTATTGCTGCCCTTTGGCTACTCTCAAGTCTTAATTATCTGGTGACTGATTTATATTTTGTGTCCAGGGATTCATTAAAGCAGCTTCTCACATTCAGACTGTTCAGATGTATATTTTATAATTTAGCAGACTTCTCTTGCCTGAAATTACCTTTTTAAGTTTATCGTGACTCTGCCTTGATCATATGAATTTCTGTGTGGCTGAATTTCTCTTGCCATGCAACCTGTATTCTTGAAGAGATGGAAAATTCTCTCTTTCCCTCAATAGTTTGCTCCTGTTATTTTGTCACAGTCACTGTTAAAGCCAATTGTTTTTAACAGTTTTTATTTGCTTAGTTGTAGAGCCCTTTTGTAACTGCTATTTTCTCCTCATAAATGTGCTTATACAATAACAATTTTTAATTGCTTTCAATCTTCCTTTTGAAAAGCTGAATAGATTGAACTCTCTCAATCTTTCACTCCAAGGATTTTTCTGCAATGTTTATAAAACATTGTCTCTCTCTGAGCCTGCTCAACTCTCTAAGCATGATTTTAAACATGTGAAAACCCAATCCATGTGAAATATTCCTTGGCAGAGGAGTGAAAATATTCGTTTCCTTTCGGTTTGAACTGTGAATTGCTCAATCAGTGTGATATTAACATTAAGACCAGGCAGGTCTGTCTTCCCAGGGTGTTCCCTTTCTGTTTAAATGCCTGGTATTTCCCGCCCATGGATGCTCAGCTCTATTAAAATACACTTTGTATGAACTGGGCTGTTTTGTCAGACATCAGAATTAACCTGTAAAAAAGACTGTTGCAGCTGTTTACCACTTTTTGTGTACCCTACTGATTCTGTCAGTGGTGGTGTAGGTGTTTCCAGATGGTAGTAACTAGAATAAAGTCATAAAAAATAAAGCCAACCCACCTCTTCACTTCTCTTAGCACAGAGATTGGAGGAAATAATGCCTGCACAAACATAAGGCATTAGGAGATCTTTTTGGAGGAAACTGTATTCCTCCTCCTAGATCTGGAGGCTGAAAAACCTGGTAGAAAGTCTAGTCAGGGCTTAACTTCTCAGGCAGGTTCTCAAAACCCAGCAGAAAACAGAAAGCAGTAAGCTGATTTCAAGATCTACTGCCAAACACAGGTAAAGAATTCCATTCCCAGCTGCTGCTTTTAGTTCTACCAAACCACCATTTCTTCATAAGAGCAGTTTTCCCGTGGCATTCCTATCAATCTTTCCAAGGGAAATACACATCTGGATTTCCCATTGTACTCTTCTCTGTAATGTTGCACTTTTCTCCTTCTGAATAAACTTCTATGCACAATCTCTTAATTTTGCCTTGGGCAATTCATTCTCTGATATGCAAACACTGTAAATAATGTAGAACTTGGGACTTGTGAATTGTGTGGGGTGTTTTTTTTTTCTTGATTCCGTTAAAGACATCAGCAGCTTTTATTTTGAAAATCCTTTGCTGAATAAACCTTTGTGGGACAATCCTGTCCCTGGGGCACAATTTTTTCAGGACAGTTATGCATCAAGAAGTGCAACAAGTGCTGAAATCTGAGGAGATCTGTGATCAGGTGGGATTTCTCCAGTGGTGCCCTGTTGATGTTTCAGCCTCCTCCACTTTGTGTCCCTAAAGAGACAGTTATTGATCTGCAGACAGCTCAACCCTGTGGATAATCTTTCCATGCTCTGCTGGTCAGGTATGGGTTTTGTGGACAGACAAAGGTGAAACAGCAAAGCCGCCATCACTGTAAGAGAGCCTTTTGTAGGTACAAGAGAGAAGAAGAAATCAGCTTCACAGCTAATGAACTCTTTGCTGAAAAAAATAAGCCTTCAGAATTGGGAATAGGTTCTGATTCTTTATGCAGTGAATCAAAATAATATTCTGTATTTAGGAGAAGGTGACAAGGTTAGTACATTTAGGTATATGGTGCTGTTGCTCTATTTTGACTTGCAAAGAAATTTTTAAATGTGATTTAAGAATTTAAAATAAATCTCACTAATCTGTGAACTCATGTTCTGAGTTTTCTCTGGTCATTCTGACCAGTGCTGCCTCAGAACTTTTCCCAGACCACAAAGAATATTCTCTGCAGGGCCAGGGGGCAAGGAACACATAAACCTGATTACTCACTTTATCTAAGCAGGAAGATGAGATACAAATTTAATCTGTTGTGTTGTGACACATCTTTGTGTGGCAGATTGAACAAAAACCAACCCAAATCAATCTCAGTCTTTAATTTTTCTTCTGGCCATCTATTTAAGTATTGTTTGCAGTCAATTAGTTGTGCCTTCACCGTGCTGTTCTAGAAGTACCACATTCTCCTAGCTCACATGGAAATGTTCTTTATCAATACTTCATTTTATGGGGTCAGGTTAAAATCCTGTGGCATCCAAATCCTGGCTCTGCTCTATCAATGAGAAACACACTGGTGATTTGGTTTGATTATTCATCCATCAGCAGGTGGATTTCACCCACAGAATCAGCTGAGGTTGTCACCACAGTGGTTTATAGGTGTGTGACACGCAGTATGAAAAATCTAAAGTAGAATCCAAGGAATGCCACTTGGTCTTCCATAGGCTTTCAGCAGGAATTTTAACCTTACAGTCAACCTGCAATGGCACAGTCTCTGTAATGAGTTAATTTCTTTATTCAATTTATTTCAATTTCCGTAGCACAAAAATGTATGGTATGCCCTAAAGCAAATTCTAATGAAGTAATTATATACATATTGGATCATATACTCAAATGATATTAACATCTACATACACTGTTACTTTAGAATTGAAAGAACTGTTACCTAAATATCATTTCATTTTTTGAAGCAAATGATAATTAGGAGATTTAACTGGCCTGATTCATTGATGAAAAGAAAATTAGTATGAAGCCAAGATTCACTTTGAGATGAATAATTAGAATTGACAACTGTGGGGTTTTTTTTTAACAGTGTAAGTTACATTTTTTGGATGAGGCTGAAATTTCTTATAGCAGATGATTATGAAACAGTTGGCACTTTGTGTAGCCCTGCTATGCATGAGCTCTATTCCTTGGAATATCTCCAGGAACAAGGTACAAGCACAAGTAACTTGCCTCTAATCCCCACATTCCATCACATAAAATACTAATGTGTAGTAGGCCTGCACAGACAGCTTCTAAATGTAGTGTTGGCTACACCGAGTTACAAGGAGTGGGCACAGAGCTCTCCAGAAACTCGATGCTCGAAGGACTTCATGATATTCCCCTCTTCGTGGCCACTGGAGCTTAACTGCCAACACAAAAGCTGATGGTCCTTTGCCAAGATCCTGTTAAGCACACAAATGAGGTCCATGAGAATGGAGATAGAGCACAAGGCTCTGGGACAGCCTCAGTGCAGAGGAGCACGGGTTGGATGTGTTCCAGAAACACCCTAGAGAGCCCTTTCTACATCTGCAGCAGCTCTGCATGGAATTCAGCACATGGAATTCCCTATCAGTTTCACGTGGTCACCAAAGTCTTCACCGTCACAGAATCCCAGAATTATTAAAGTTAGAAAAGCCCTCCCAGCCCAGGGAGCCCAAGCTGTGCCCAGTGCCCACCTTGTCCCCAACCCAAAGCTCTCAGTGCCACCTCCAGCCCTTCCTGGGACACCTCCAGGGATGGGCACTGCAAAGCTCCCTGGGCAGCTCCTGCCAAGGCCTGACCAATCTTTCTGGTTTTTTTCTACAAAAAGGAAGTTTTTGTATTAAAGACATTCTGTACCTCTGTTATCACTTGTCCTATTCCTATGCTTGGAAAATTTCCTTACCATGGTTTGATTCAAATAGTCCCCAGTTAAAAGAAAAAGTCAAAGCTGCTGATTCTTTCTCCTTCTTCTTCCATCCCCCTTTAAATTTTCATCTTCTGAATTATGCTCTTTGTTTTCCTCTCCATCACACACAATGGTTTCTTAGTGCTCTTATTCATTTCTGTTCTCTATCTATTAATCAGCAAGAGGTAGAAAAGAACAAATGGAAGTGTATCTGTTTGGAACTGTGTAACTCCAAGTTTTCACAGCATTCCTGGAAATTTATTTTCTGTGAGACCATTGCCCATTTGTCAAATTCAACTGAACTGCTGGATGGACAAATAGATGCAGCAATTACACAGAAAGCAGAATGTTGTCTCCTCCTTTCCTGGTGACTGAGTAGCAAATTGTTTTGACTTTTTCCTCTCCTGCCCTTTTCCCTATCAAACCATGAAAACAGGAAAGATTTAGATGCTAGATGCTTTAACAGGCTTCAAGAACACCACTTTACCCAAGTCCTTTCTATTTTAATTATTTTTATCTAATATTACAGAGATTAATGAGTAGTATCAATGAATTAGTCTAACAATTGGCAGCTTTAATGCATTGTTGTACACACTTGCAAAAGCATCATGGTGCTGTCAGATACTTGGATTGAAGCTGAGCTCTAGCCCATGTCCAATGTGGGAGGAGGAAGAGTAATTCCGAGGAAGAAAGTTATATTTCCAAACAAAAAATTCAATATTTGATGAGCTTTCTGACAAAGATTAAGTGTATTTTTAATACAATGCTAATGATCATAGATGGGCAGGGCCATAATATATCAAAATGTAGCAGAATGGAAGTCCTGCAGGTTGGTATAATGAGAACTATTATTGTCACTTAGAAGATTGAACTGTTTCATTTAAGCAGTTCTGAATGCCAAAACGCTGAAAGTAAAATATCAGGAGTTGTTAACTGTAACGATTTTTAAATCAGGATCATTAAACAGAAGGATTACTGCAGGAGCTGGTGATGAAAGCTGTGGCAATAATGCATCCATTTAGCAGGCATTCAAGTTATAGCAAAGAACAGGAGTGGTAACAGTTCATGATTTACAAAATTTTACTTCCGTCTTGAGCATTTTCCAATGTTTTTGTGTATGACTCAAGCAGTCTTTATTGGTAATGTGTGCTTAATATACCAGGATGGGGCGGGGGGGGGGAACTGCTGTGCAGAGGGCAGGAAATTATTTATTCCCACAGGTCCAACGTTCTTCTGCAGTGAACTAAAATTAAATTAAAAAAAAAAAAAAAATACAAGCCACATCCCCAAAGTTACTGTATAGCTCTGACTTTCTTAGAAGTTTATGGAGCTGTCAAAACAAGACACTGTACAAAAAGTTTAGAATTTTGTGGTCATTTAGCCCTGTTTCGGTGAGTTTTGTACCAACTTTCCAAGACTAGATGTGTTAGACTAACAGCTATAGAATTGCTTTTCTAATCAAAGGAAAGCTCAGTTTCTTGATAAAGAACTTCTACTTTTGGGTGTCTTGCTTGCTATACAGCTCCATGCTACAAAACACGTAATTCCAAATCACTCTGTGGGAAGAAATTATTAAAGGGAAGATGCAGTCTGCATTATCAAGGACATAAAAGGCTGGGTTTAAAAGGATTCATTCTACAAGGCTCTTGAGGTTTTGTTGAGCATCCTTAACAAAAAAATTTCTCCACCCTTGCTCCTGTCCCTTCCCCCTGCCTTGCTTATTTTTATTTTTACATTTTTTAAAGAAAATACAGGAAATAGTCTAATGTTTTAGTCTAATAGTCTAATGCATTACTCTGTGTTCAGGACATTAAGGCTTCCTTGTGTAGAAGGACTTGGGATATTTGAAATAGCCATGAAAGTGCAGCAGAAACATCCTGTATATTGGAAGCTTCCATAGAGGAAGCAAGATGTGATCTTACAGGTCAGAATGAAAAGGAGAAAAAAAAAAAGAAAAAAAAAATCTGACAGTAAAGGTTATCAGGAAAACCAAAGAATTAAATAAATAAAAACTCATTGGAGTGAGTTGTTTGAGAAAGATGACAAATATTCTCAGGAGACTTAACAATGTGTCTAAGAATAATTTTTGGTGTGCTATAAAAGCATCCAGGAGTTCCAGGACTCTGTTGCCATAAGCAAAGAACAAAATGCTGACCCCAGAAAGAATTCACATCCAGTTTCCTGGCCAGGAAACAGGGGCACACTCTTTCAAACAACCAAGGGAACCACTTCAGCTTGCTGATGGCACTACTAAAGCTTCTACAAAGGAAAATTTCCAACTAACAGTAGATTCCAAGCAATGCCTGCAGTGCACAGATGTGAATCTTGTGAGGGTGCAGTAGAACTGATGGTTGGAAGTAAATTTCACTCTGCTGTCTTTAATGTTTTCTTTTACATATTTACTCTTATATTTGAAATAATTATCCATAATATATGTAAATCAAATGCTGTTGAATGTACATAGACTCCACAAGCAAATAAATTCATTTTCAAATGAAGTTTCAACTTGACATCTTCTTATTCCAATTGAGAACATTTATAGAGTTTTGAGCATATAAAGTCTGGAGAGTGAAGTACAGGCACAGTCTGTACCACAGAGTGTCTCTTTTTTCATTAAAAGAATGAAGCCTTCTCAGTGCCATTTATGACTTTACTTAAGAATGTACAGCTGGTGCTTTTGAGGAGAATATGTAAATGATAGATTCTTTATAGGTTCAGTATTAAGTAAATACAGACTGCTCCAGCATCATCCTATTTGATGCTGCTGAAAGGAACTAATCAAATAGTCTATAAATATCTGCAGTGTCCTTTTCCCTCGGAGGAGCAAGTTACTTTCTGTGAAATTCATTTCCATCTTGTGTGTGCTAAACAGAGTAAGTGACAGCTCTCTTTTCAAACATGTCGTGTCATTACCTAGCAAACAAGTTTTGCATCACTGTAATTTAACACGGGCATCAATTTATAAATAGAGAGGTCAGTGGCCTGATAAACCACTTCTGGATCATGACAATGAAGTGTTCTGCTTCTTATCTGAAGGATGGAGGGAGGTGAAAATCTGAAAAGTTGCCAGTCTGATCACCGTGTCCATTCCTGTAAGAATCTGGATCTTTTTCTTTTGTATTATGTTATTCCTGGAATATCCACAGGCACAATCCAATCTCTACCATGCTTTAAAATACAACCAGCTGCCTTCAGCTCAACAGGCAAAAAAGGCAACTTCCTTTACTGTTTGTTTCCTACGGCTGTGTTTGTTAGAGAACACTGGATCTGATGCTGCCCAAGATGGGGAAAAAAGGGCCTCATTTTTAGCTACTGTGCTTTCTGTCCTGGATTCCTGCAGCTTTCAATTGGGTTTGATGTCTGAAAAAAGGCATGTGAGTATTTTAAGGCTTTCTTGACTGAGCAAGGAACAATTCTGGACAGTTTTTCTCCTGCCCTGCCCTGTTGGAAGATGGAATCTTTGCACAATGCTGAGTGAACCCCGACTAACGGGGCCTCAGGGAAGGAGCCTCCTGCCTGAGAGCAGCACTTAGCAAAGAGAGCGTGCTTGGAAAACACATCCTTGCACTGTGTTCCAGATCCAGAAACTCACTCACTCTGCGTTTCCAGCAGCCACTGGATTATTTTATGCTGGACTATGGACTTAAAGCTGCAAAAATCCATTCCCTTCACACTTGGGTTCCCTGTGGTATTATTCTACTTTTCAGTCCCAAGTTGAACCAACTCGAACTGACAGCAAAATATAATTTATTTCCATAATGTGCATGTTGTAAGTGTTTAGATGGATGACTCATTCTAAAAACCTGAACAGAGAGTTAATTCTGTCCTAATTTAAACCTACTTATTTTACAAACTCTCTTTTACACCTTTGTTCCTTATGAGAAAATATCCCATTCTAGAACAAAACCTAATAAATTATTGGAAAGATTAGACCTCGGAAATGAAAAGCTGACAACCAATCTGTGGATAAAATTCTCCAAATACTTAATATTTCTGTGCAGCATCTTACTGTTTATATTTTTTGATGGGTAGTGTGGCCTTTCCAACGATTTTCACTACATTTCACATCCTGTGTTTGAAAGGCACTTTATTGTCATCCAGGTGTAGGTTATGTGCCTGCTCAACTAAAGCACGGTTGTAGTTTAATTCTAACAGTGATGAATTGCTTGAGTGAATTCATGCAAACAGGGAAATAGAAATTAAATTCATCACACTATGAAAACCATTCCTCCCCATGTAAATTAGTAGCTTTACTGCTAAAATCAATTTGTTTTGGTAAATTATGCAAAAATTCTCAAAGGACTTAGGTAGATGATTTATTATACTCTTACTGTTTCATAATATTAGAAAATGAAATTTATTCACACAATATTAGATGGCATAAGCTGAGAGCTTTACTGACAATTTCTGTTTATTACAATTAATCTACGTTGTCTGTGGTGACAGAATTCCCACAATGTGTAGGACATAATCTTTATGACAGATGCTTTTTATTAAACTGTACACAAGTGTTCTTCATTTGAATAGAACAGATCAATTACTTCTCTATTGCAAGGCCTTTCAATTGTTCTAATAATCTGTAATGAAATTCAAGGTTTATATGAGAACCGTGTGTATTCTGAATTCCTGAAATATCAGAACTTCAAAATGCTCTCAGAAAATAAACAGCTCCTCAGATCTTTTCAGCAATGTAAGTGGGAGCTATTTAAAATTACTTTAGACATCTTGTTCAGGGTTCTAAAACTCAGTTTGTAGTTCATTCATGCCAAGAGTCCTGAAGGTGAAATTATTGGTGTTCCTGTTAAATGCATGTGCCTATCACTTGATAGGATCTAAATCCCTAAAGAAATACAAAAATAGTATGCTAGAGATACTGGGAGCACGGAGACAGGGAGTGGAAAATAGGATTCAATCAAGTAATTAATGTCTGAGAAATAAATCATGCAGCCAGAGAAATACATTAAAGATAATAAATATGCATTTATATTTTTTTACATCTTAATTTTGGAATGCTGGGCTGGACAATATAAAGGGTACATATGCTTGCATAGGCATTTTTTCTGTTGCCCTCCCTGGGCATTAACCAGTTGTGATAAGCCCAGAAGGTTTGTCCTCTGTGAGGGACCTCTGCCCATTTCCCTGCACAGGTTTAACTGGACACAGCAAGGAAACAAACAGCACAGAGCTCAGCTTAACCAGAGGGCAGTTAAAAATATATATAACAAAAAAGCAAAGAAATGTTTGCCATATTTCAAGATCTATTCCAAAGAGAGAATCACAGAAGGGTTTGGGTTGGAAGGGACCTTAAAGCCCACCCAGTGCCACCCCTGCCATGGTCAGGGACAGCTCCCACTGTCCCAGGCTGCTCCAAGCCCCAATGTCCAATCTGGCCTTGGCCACTGCCAGGGATCTTTGTTCCTTTCTCCTAGTAAACCAAAATCCCAATGAACTGTAACAACTTTTTTTGGAGACAGAGGTGCAAAACAACTTTTTAAGTATCTACTGCCGCTCCCTTTAATAATTTCTTTTCAGAAGATAATTTTTGACATGAATAAAATACATCGCGCAAAATATTGTGAACTTGAACATTCATGTCAGTTTTAAGCACCAGACAGCTTGCCTGTGTTACCTCCGAAGCCTCTAAATATCTTTATGTAAAGAATACCAAATTAGTATTTTCAGGCAAAATTTAAATATTTGTTTTAACCCATGCTATCAGGTTAGAAAAAAAAAAAATCTTCTCTCCCAGAACTGTTTTACATTCACTAACTTGTGTCTAGGCATGTTGCCCTGAGTCAGGGAGAGGTAGCAGCAGGTCTGAAAGACAAGTGAAGCTTTCTGAATGTTAAGTATAATGTCAGTGGGCTGGCAAGAGCCCCAGGCCCCAAGGAAGATGTTATACGGTGCCAGGTGACAAAATATGGTGACCCTGGAGATGGCCACATGAATTGACCACTAAAGTGGTCAGCATGGTTCAGTGTGCTTCACACCTGCATTCCTAAACCTTGAGCTCCAGGATCTTCACTGCGTGAAGCTTAGAACTCTCAGTGTCCACCTTCATATCTGTTGTTCCTCTCCACGGGCCCTTTCCATCAGGAATCTTTTAAATCTGTGGATGCAAGGTACAAAACTAGACTGGGACAGAGGTACAGACTATTCTAAGTAACATGGACCTTTATACAACCATTACTATAGAAGTGATGCTGTCAGGCACCACATGGTTTGCCCACCATCTTTACACCTCCCTGTCCAAGTGCAGAAGCATTTTTGGGTGGGTCCTTCCAATTAGCAAAATTCTGAGTACTCTAATTCTGACAGCAGTGTTGAGGTACTCCACAATGTTTGTTAATTTAAAAGGATTTTCTCTCAGCCCTCCTTTCCCTGAATAGTGTTTTGCAAGCTCACAGAGTTTGTGTAGATAAGCACTGACTAATCATGTACTCACAGTGGGAAATTTAGAAATTACTGTGTAGGGAAAACCATATGGATAAAAACTACTTTTGTAATTTATTTTTAATGACAGATTCTTTTTCTACAATCAGAAAATGGCTGACAAAATATATAATATGATGCCTGACAAGGGGTTGTTTTTTCCATTTTATATCTTTTCTATTTTATGTCTTGTCTTTATGTCTTTTTTACTTTAATCCTTGAATTTTTTCTAAAGTTGGATTATTTCTTGGTCCTTTGAATCTTTTTATTGGCCTATTTCTGCTCAGGTCATGGCTTTAACATTTATAAAAGTTGCTGTGTTTTAATATCCCCTTTCATTTTGTACCAATGGGGTCCACCTTGATACAGCATGTGCCCTTCTATGATTCAAAATTCTGCTGTGGTACAAAACTCAGAGGCATTGTGTTGGTTTGGCACAGCCGGGTTTTTGGTAGTGGTGGGGTGTCGTGGCAGAAGCAGGCTTGAAACAGAGAAGATCTCTGTGGAAAGCTATGAAGCAGTGTCTGGGGAAAACTCTTGACACTCTGAACCAAAACAATCAATGTTTCTCAGGATAGCTTTTGTTAACATCAGAACAATAATGTAAGCTCCTCACAGCTGCAAGGACAAATGTGTGTTCTCTCATGACTGGTTAAGATAATTGTTTATACCTTTTGGCCTCTGGCATGATGGGAGTCAGAATTTTATCCAATGGAAATTTCCTTATTACTATGTTCTTTATAAAAATGTGTTCAGTTTAATAAAACTTGCTTTTTTCCTTTTGGAATTACTGGAGTCTTTCTGTGTCGTGTTGAACTCAACAGCAACAGTGGGGAGGCACAGGGGTGGTGTCTGCGAGAAGCTGCTGGGAGCTTCCACCATGTCCGACAGAGGCAATCTCTGATGGCTCTGAAGATGGACATGCTGCTGGCCCAGTGAGAGAGGTTGGTAACTGTGGTTCCTGCAACAGCCGGTCACGAAAGAGACACACATCCCCACAATTAGAACAGCTGAGGCCCCCAAAAGGAGAGACCGTTTATTTTTGATACACAGTTTTATAGGGTTTGCAAAGCGTGAGAGGATTGGAAGATGAAATCACACCTCTCAGTCTGGTGAAGTGACCAGTCAGCCAGCTTTCCTTCTCAAGGAAGGAATGTAAACAAAACCATTGTTTTTAGTACAGTGCATGAGAAAAATCTGACTCGAGAACATCAACTTTTCAGAAGGCTTTCAAAAACAGGGCGACAGGTAACGCCTCTGTGATGACACATTTAAGAACAAAATCAAAACAGTTTTTTTTTTCCCCGGGGTGGGGAGGCTGTGGCCGCCGCCGTGCCTGCACACCCTGTGGCAATGTGCCAAGGCCAGCGCCACCTCGGTGCAGCCCGTGGCGAGCCGTCCGTGCCTGGCTGCCCCTACCCAACCGCCCTGCGGGTGGAAGGGCGGCGACGGCGGCGGCTTCCCCTTCCCTGCGCCCTGCATGAGGAGAGGCCTTAAATGGCACCAGCGGCGCCGCGGCCGCCGCTCCTCTGAGGTGGCGGTAAGGCTGCCTGGCCAGCAGCAGGAGCGGGAGGAGCGATTCCCCAACGCGGAACCTGGACGAGATCAACTTCTCGGTGCTGCGGGATCCTGCAAGAATCTTTGAATCAGTGGAACTTGCTGGCGGGGGTACCCATGAGCAGCAGGTTTCTCTTCTAGTCAGAGAAGAGGAGGAAGTGAGGACTTGTGAGGGAAAACAACATGGTGGCACCAAGGTCAGTGGGAAAAAAAAGAGGAGGATGAGTTTCAAGTCTCGAAGCCAAGATTCCTCTGCAATCCGTGGTGAAGACCATGGTGAAACAAACTGTCCCCCCGTAAGGCATGAAGTCCACAGGGAATGCAGAGATCCCCTCGCAGCCCATGGGAAAAGTGCTCACACCGGAGCGGGTGGATGTCAGAGAAAGCTGAGATCCAGTGGGGGACACAAATAGAGAGAGGGCCCTTGCTTCCAAACTAGAGTAGCCTGTCCTTAAAAGACCGCACCCTGTGGACAAGTGACCCACCCACGGCAGTTTTGGAATGACTGTTTGCCCGTGGGAGGGACTTAACAGCAGAGCAAAAAAAAGAGACTTCTCTCCCTGAGCAAACGGAAAGAGAACTCTGAGTGACGAGCTGACCAAAACCCCCAAGCCCTGTCTCCCTACACTACCAGTAGGAAGGAGGAAGGGGCTGCAGGAAAAAAAGGTGTTTTAAAGGATTATTTTACTTCTCATTATCCCCCTTGGACTCAGTTAATAATAAATTTACTTCATATTTTAAAATTTAAACCTGTTTTACCCTTAGTGGTCTTTTTCCAGTCCTTATCTCAACTCATGAGGTCTTAGTTAATTTTTTCCCTCTCCTTTGCCCAACTGTAGCAAAAGTGGGTAAGCAAATGACTCTCGAGGGTGCCTGGCGTTTGGCCAGTGTCAAACTATGACAGGCTTCTATCAAAGTTATAATCACAGCAACTGCACTGAGTATAAGAAACACAAAACCTATGGAAAACTTACTGAAGGAATACTTTTCAACCAAATATGATTTTTTTTTCCAGTTATGAAATCTGGGACTTGCTTTCTAAACAGCAGAAAAGTTAAACTGAATGCAGCTACAAACCCTCTTCAAAAATCTTTAAACTTTTCTTACATTGAAGTGACACTGAAAATAGATTTTAAGGAGGAGAAAAGAGTTCAAGAAATACAGAGGTACAAGATAAAAAAACTGTCCAAGGGTCAAAGCAGGCAGGTGAAATTCTATGAGTCAGACATAACAAAGTGGCCAAGAAGGTTGGATTCATCACCAGGCATATGGGCTTCCAGGTTGGAAGCAACTTGCCCAGCAGTTGGAATAAGGCAGGCAGGGAGCATTGGAGGCTGCTCGTAGCTAGAAAAGGCTTTCTAAAGGTGCTAAAAGGTAACTGTGTTATTTCCATTGCAATTCTTATCCCAGTGGGGGAGTGAAAAGCTCTGCTCTGAAGCCTGTTTTGCCATTAGTTAAACTCCTCTGTTTAGTGCTAAACTGAGAGTAAATCTGAAAACAAAGCCTTTGACACTTTAGGCACACAGATCTTTTTAAACTTGGGAATTCCATCATTATGTCAATATTCCCTTGCCTTCGGAACTCTTGTTTTTGGGGAGAGTTCTCACATATAAAATATGAGAACAAAAATAACAAGCCCACAATATTGCTGGAAAGCTTTTTTATATATAATATAGCTCCTCCCAGTGAGCACCAGGATCTCTGAGTTTTGCACAATCTGTTAAACATTTACATTTAAAACTTTTATCTTCAAAACTTTGTGAATTTGAATAGTCTCGTGATTCACACAAGCCTTGTGCCTTAAACAATGGCTCATTCTTCTTCAGCACAATGCAATCCTCTAACAAAAAGGGAACTATACAAAGGTAATTAAAACCACTTTTACGGCACAGCTGATAATTTTTAAAGTTCAGTTCACATACTACCACTGTTCATTACTTGGAAAAAGTATCTCACAATTTATGGAAACAAGTTTAATTTTCTTTAATGGGTTAATTGAAATTAATGAATTCAATTCTTTTGACATAAAGAACTTTGTAACTTTCAGGTAATGGATTGCCATGGCAATGGGGAATATCAAGAAACATTCCTCACCAAATCAGGAGGGGAGAGATGCCAAATGAGCAGCATCGTGCTGTGGGTCATCCACAAGATGGCAATAGCAGAATGAGTTCCTGGAAGTCCAGGCCTTTAAGAAACTGTGCTCTTTGCATCTGATGCTTATTTGGAAATTTAATTTGGATCAGAGCAAAGCTGAGACAGAAGCTGGTTGCTTTGCCATCTTCTTGTTCACAGAAATACAATAGGATTATAAAATATAAGGGATAAATTTACACTCAAACCTTGCTGACCTTATTTAAAGCATTTTATTTTTTCAGCTGGTTTCTGTTACATGAAATGCTGTGATTTCTCTTCTTTCCCTCTGTCCGAGTTCTGTAAGTCCATGAAGGCTCGAAGCTGAAATATTTTGAACATTCATATTTCTCACAGGTCTGTATGAATGTTTGCTTGAAGTTAAGCGTTTGAATAAAAGTCCTAATTTTCAGTGATGTTAAACATGTCCCAGTATGGCAAACTGACGGCAAAGAGGTGTTTCTCCAAAGAATTTGGACTACGTATTTAATACCTCTCACCTTTAAAAATATATTTCTGAGAGCTTACTCCTTTATGCTGCTACATTTTGAAACTTTTCAATTGTCTCGAAAGCAAAACAAAATTTAAAAAAAATCCACAAAAACACACACACACATTTAAAAAAAGGGTGGGAGATCTGTATTTAGATTTTTTTTCTTTTCTATAAGAAATGTTCTCTAATCAAAATTATTTATCAGATTTAGTAACTAAGTGAAGGAATAGAGCTGGTGGTCCTTCTTTTCTTCTGGTGCCTGAAGGAGCTGACAGGAAAGAGGGAGAGACTACTGACAGGGAATGGAGGGACAGGACACAGGAAATGGACTCACACTGACAGACAGTAGGCTTGGATTAAGTTTCAGGAAGGAATTGTTCCCTGGCAGGGTGGGCAGGCCCTGGCACAGGGTGCCCAGAGAAGCTGTGGCTGCCCCTGGATCCCTGGCAGTGCCCAAGACCAGCTTGGACACTGGGGCTTGGAGCAGCCTGGAACAGTGGAAATCTCTGCTCATGGCAGGGTGTGGGTCTGGATGAGCTTTAAGGTCTCCTGCAACCCAAACCATTCCTTGAGTTTATGATTTATGATTTTGGACATGGATAGTGCTGGTAGATTGATGTTCCTGAGGTTTAGATGCCCATCACACCTGGTGAGGATCTCAATCCACGTGTCCAAACAGAGGATTTCAGCATCTGAACCCTCATCAATCTCTGGTCTGTCACCATTTAGCAAAATCAGATGGAGGACAGAAATGAACATGCTTGCAAATGACAGCTCCCATGGTCAATAAACACCTCGTGATGTTAACGAGTTCCATCATCCCTGGAAGTTGCCTTTCTCTGCTGTCCATACAGGAAGCCTCCAATGACCAGGTAAATTGGGCAGAGGTCTTTGGCCAAGGGAATCTCATGAGATCTAAATACTTCATTGCACAAGACTGCAATCCTGAATTGTATATGTCTGAATGATTTCCTGCAATACAGTTTGGCCCTGGAGGCATTTTTGCATCTTTTCTGGACATGTACAGTGTATTTCACTTATTTGTACATGTTCAAAACCCCTTAATCTCCTTCACTCTGTTTTGATAAACTAAAGGCAGATAAAGTCTATATCTCTTAAATACCATTGCTGATGCTCCATAAAGTTGACTCTTCTACATACAAGGAAGGTGAAGGTCAAAAATGCTGTAGTGAATTGATTATGAATTGCATAGAGAAAAAGCAAGGACCTCACTGATGTGGAAACAGAAGCTACAGACAAAGTTAGTATTTTACCTGAACACTTATTTAAGTGACTTTTATAAACACAAACTGTCATTTGGATTTCCACCTCTTTTTGAGGAAGCAAATGTATAAATGTATGATAGAGACAGTTACATGTGAATGGCTACACAACTGAATAAAAATAAATGTTCTTTCGTATGTTCTTGTTCTTAGCTAGTTCACTAATCATCTAAAAGGTGACTGCCCAATTGAATTTCCAGCAATATATCCAAAAATTCCTTCCTCTATGCACAAACACTGGCTAAAAGTATTTATTAAGTTACAATGTCAGCTTTGACAAATTATCTATTGCACATATATTGGCAAATCCAGCAATATTAAAGGTACAGAAGAACATGATGAAATCCTAAGAGGCATGGGTCTTATCTTTAATAAGAGTTGCCAAAAGCTTATTAAAATGACATAGGAATGCAGGCACTACTTAAATACTGTATTTTTTATATTACTCTGACTCCAGAGTAGGACAAGGACATGCATGGACTATGCAGATGTTTAAAATCTCTAACCCCTTTTGGGATGCCAGAAGGGCAAAAATGACCATCACTTTGCCTGAAAAAAGTGTAAGGTGACCGTGATCTGCCTGGTTTGTTTCTGTTCTTATTACTGGGTATCTGTAGCTCATAAACTCCCCTGAATTGTTTTCCTTCTCTTGACTTTCATTAGTTGCAATCAAAGCAAAGTGAGTAGGGTTTGGAGTCTGATTTTATCAGACAAATCTCAGTTCCCAGTTTTCCATAATCAAGAGTTCAGTTCAAGCCTAGGGCATTCCCAGAGAATTGGACCTTTTGATTAGAGTTGCTAAAGCCAGACTCACATTTTCATTGTAATTCTTGCAGAGTTATACAATTTATGGCTCACATTTCCGAGGGTTGTGAAAAGATTTCTCATTTTCTAAATTCAGGTTATCTTACTCCAACCTTTTAACATCATGTTACTTTGCCCATAGGCTGTTGACAGGAATGACTTTTGGGGTCTAGCTTTTTATTTAACCTCATGTCAGTTCTGCAACCTGGTCTAAACTGGCTACTTAAACTCTTATTCCCATTAAACTAGTGTTTAGATTTAGTTTTAGCAATCTAGAAGGTAGGTGAGATGAATCCTGGGTGTGATCCTGCTATCACATTCACTAGAAGAACTACCAATATTCATTATTCTATAGAAGAGCTGAGTCTTTAAATTAGGAGGCATCTTTCAGGATTGCTAGAACAATGCAGATTTAAAAAAATTATATGTAAGTATCTATTAGCTCTGCTGTCTTCTTTACTTGATGGAAACCTTCAAAAATTAAGTGCTTATCACTCAATATAATGAACAAATTTTTTTCCTTTTGTATTTTTAACTTGGCAGAAAATATAGAAACAACAGACTCCCAGGTGAGTAAAAACAATTAAGTATTAATCAACTTTCCACTATATTCTAACTTGACACTAATTACTTTGTTATAATTCATTAATAAATATTTAATTTGGCCTTGAGCATGGACTGATAGTTTGTTCCTGTAAAAACCAAGCATGAAATTTTTGTTTCATAAAAATTCCTCCCTGTGAGGGCAGGCAGGCCCTGGCACAGGGTGCCCAGAGAAGCTGTGGCTGCCCCTGCATCCCTGGCAGTGGCCAGGGCCAGGTTGGACATTGGGACAATGGAAGGTGTCCCTGCCCATGGCAGGGGGTGGCACTGGATGGGCTTTAAGGTCGTCTCCAACCAAACCATTCCACGATTCAGTGATATGGCTCTAGATTTTGAAAGTATAGGAAGTTCCACCATTGAAATAATTTGGAAGATTTGGGTATTTCTTGCCAGAAGTGTTTTTATAACTGGTACCAAGTTGAACATCCACAGAGGTTCACATCCACGTCTAGTCAGCCTGGGGAGATTTCTGCTCTTTTGGTGCCCTCACACCATTTTCTTTTTTTATCAGAGAAATGTAATGTGATTCCCACAGTATCACCCACACCCACATTCAGATGGACCAGCATCCATGAATAAGGATGATAAAAAACGTACAGGACAGGTAAAAACTGACAACAGTAACCGAGAAGTGCAGGAAGCTCTGAGTATGATTGTGTTAGGTTAACACATCCTGGCTTTTAGTGAGGGCACAGGAAGCCACAGACGCTGCTTCTCAGAGAGAAGCTCCTCAAAACTTCTAGAATGTCCAGCAGAGCCAATTGCTAAAGGCTCTTATGATGGACATATTGGCTGGCCCAGTTAGAGAAGTTAGCAATGCCTCTGAGATGACATATTTAAGAAGGAAAAAAGCCACGCAATCTCTTTTTCTTCCTCTCCTTGAAGAGGTGGCAGAGGGCCACGGAGGAGGCTGGTTGGCCCTTGAGGCGTTGAACAGACATCGTCCCTTGGAGAGGCAACCCCCTTAGACAAACAAGCTCCTAGGTTGTGGTGAGAAGAAAGAGCCTCTCCCGTGGACCTTTGCACCTTTATGCACACATACCCCAGTTCTGTTTTCCCGATTGGTTTGTACCTTCCCTGCCCCTTTTTATCCTTATATGGTGTTGACCCCAGAAAGTTCTCCCTTCCCCAATCCCCCAGTGGCCCTTGCCCTTAGCCACTCCTCCCCTCCCGTTCCATTGGTCAATGTACCATTGTCTCTCCTAGGTGGCACCCCTTGGCTCTCACCCTATTGGGCTCGCTGTTCTCTCCACCCCTGACTCTCTCCCTTAAAACCCTTGTGCACTGCCTGTTAGGGGCCCTTGGTCCCTGGACCCCTTTGCAAGTGGATGTATTAAACCTCCCTTGTGGAACTCTATACCAAGGTCCTTCTCTCATCCTTTACTGTCCGTGTCTACAATTGCCATCCGGTGGTGCAAGGAAGAATCCAGTGTAGGTGGTGGAAGTGCCCCTGGAGCACCTTCACTGGGTTCACATTCAGAAGGTTGCGGCCCCCGACCCTCCAACCAGTCGGCACCCCTGCGGTCTGCAGCAGGCCGCCAGTCCCCTTCCTGAGGGGGCCCTTGGGGCCCTTCCCAGCAGGGCCACTGGGCCACACCACCGGGAGCCATCCTGGTGTCATAAGGGGCCACACGGCCGGGACCGTGCAGCCAGGGCCAGCACTGGGAGTGCCGATACAGCCAGGGCCAGCACCAGGAGTGCCCATACTGGCCAGGGCCAGCACCGGGAGTGCCCATACGGCCAGGGCCAGCACCGGGAGTGCCCATACTGGCCAGGGCCAGCACTGGGAGTGCCCATACGGCCAGGGCCAGTACCAGGGGTGCCCATACTGGCCAGGGCCAGCACTGGGAGTGCCCATACGGCCAGGGCCAGTACCAGGAGTGCCCATACTGGCCAGGGCCAGCACTGGGAGTGCCCATACGGCCAGGGCCAGTACCAGGGGTGCCCATACTGGCCAGGGCCAGCACTGGGAGTGCCCATACGGCCAGGGCCAGTACCAGGAGTGCCCATACTGGCCAGGGCCAGCACTGGGAGTGCCCATACGGCCAGGGCCAGTACCAGGGGTGCCCATACTGGCCAGGGCCAGCACTGGGAGTGCCCATACGGCCAGGGCCAGTACCAGGAGTGCCCATACTGGCCAGGGCCAGCACTGGGAGTGCCCATACGGCCAGGGCCAGTACCAGGGGTGCCCATACTGGCCAGGGCCAGCACTGGGAGTGCCCATACGGCCAGGGCCAGTACCAGGAGTGCCCATACTGGCCAGGGCCAGCACTGGGAGTGCCCATACGGCCAGGGCCAGTACCAGGGGTGCCCATACTGGCCAGGGCCAGCACTGGGAGTGCCCATACGGCCAGGGCCAGTACCAGGAGTGCCCATGTGGCCAGGGCCAGCACCAGGAGTGCCCATACGGCCAGGGCCTGTACCAGGAGTGCCCATACGGCCAGGGCCAGTACCAGGGGTGCCCATGTGGCCAGGGCCAGTACCAGGAGTGCCCATGTGGCCAGGGCCAGCACCGGGAGTGCCCATACGGCCAGGGCCAGCACCAGGAGTGCCCATGTCGCCGGAGGTGGCCCCATGGCCCAAGCTGAGAGCGGCTAGGGCCAGAAATGGCCGGGGTGGCAAGGCTGGGGTGGCACCACGTGCCCACTGGCATTCTGGCATGGCTTGCCATGATCTTTAGTTGCTCAGCTGCTTTTAGCCAGCCATGCTGCGAACAAAAGGGCAAAAGCGGTGGCAGCAGCTTTTCTTTTTCAGCGCCCTGCATGAAGAGAAGCGTGGTGCTGGCAGGGACCATGTGAGCAGCAGTGAGAGGCATGGCCAGCAATTCCCCAATGCAGAGCCCAGAGGAGATCGACCTTTCAGCACTGCAGAACTCTATAAAACAGTTGATAAGAACTTGAGAACAAACAAACCTATGGACACCAATTCTCTCCTGAGGCAGAGAAAAGGAAAGGGTGAAGTCATGTGAGGAGAACAACATGGCGACACTAAGGTCAGTGCAGAGGAGGGAAGGGGAGGAGGAGGCGCTCCAGGCCTTGGAGCTGAGATTCTTCTACAAACCGTGGTGAGGACTGGAATACAACAAACATTTTTCCTTGTAATTCCTGAAGTGTATGGGGGGGATGTAGAAATCCACCCGTAGCCCATGAAGAAAAATACTCACGCTGGAGTGTGTGGATGCTGAAAAGCTGTAATGTAGTGAGAAACCTGAACAGAGAGAGCCTTGCTTCTAGGGATAGAGGAAGAGGACCCTTGCTTCCAAACTAGAACAGCTCGTCCTTAAGACTGTGCCCCATGAACTAAAATGACCCAAGCAAACAGTTGTGGGAAGACTGCTTTGCCTGTGGGATGGACTCACATTGCAACAGGTTGGGCGGGACGGCTACTCGTGAAAATTATAACCACGTTAAAGAAGTTCACACAGAACTCTCCCGAGGGAACAACCCCACGGCATAGCAGAAGAGACTCCTCTCCCTAAGTGAACTAAAGAAAGATTTTTAGAAGTGACAAACTCACTACAAACTCCATGTTTTGCCTCCCTGTGCTGTCAGTGGGAAGGAAAGAAGGGATGGGGGGGAAAGTGTTCAAAAGGTTTATTTTAATTCTCATGATCCTCTTTTAAGTCTATTAATAAATTTTTTTGTGATACATTTTAAGTTTTGAGCCTGTTTTGCCCTTAAAGTGCTACTTCCCAATCCTCACCTCAATTCATGAACCCCTTTTTTAATTGTTCTTTCCCCCTCTGCTCCACTATAGCAGAAGAGAATGAGTGAATTATTTTTTTGTGGATGCACTGGCGTTTAGCCAGTATGAAACCCCCACAATCATCTCACCTCATAGTCCTGTATCAGTTGCTGGCATTTCTGAGGAATGTTCCTAACCTTTAAAATCAGGAGACTGGCTTTTACAAGGTCTTTAAGTGCTGCATATTTCTTCTGGATATTCAGTGTCGTTCTAAATGACCATCCAAATATACCTGAATTTTCAAAGGGTTATTTTTGTCCATATGGACTGCATTTTAACCCTTAGTGCCCTTGATACTAATAACAGATGTGTGCAGAGATTAAAGACAGGTGCTCCTTTTTTCCATCCAATCCCTCCTTGCTTCCCCGCCCTGTCTCGCCTGGCATTCCGGCTTAGGGGGAAGGGCTTCCCTCAGCCTTCAGATGGGAGAACGACCAGGCAGCTGAGCAGGTGCTTGCCACCCATCGCCCGCCATGGAGGTGCAGGGAGCGGGGCCTCCCCAGCCGTCTGAAGGACAAGGCAGCTGTGCAGGCCCCGCTCCCTGTGCCTGACTGGGCAGGTGCTTCCCCCTGGACGGCAGAGGAGAGAAGCACCTGCCCGGCTGCATTGCCAATCAACCCTCCAAAGGCTGGGGGAAGGCCCACCCCTGAGGCTCAGTGGGGAAGAAGCACCGGCCAGGATGCCCTGACAATCGCCCCTCGGTTGGACGGGGAAAGCCCCGCTCCCTGCAGCTGAAGAGCGCCCGGGAGGAAAGGGAAGCACCAGCCGAGCTGTGGTGTAAACGGCCCCTCCGATGCCCGGTTCAAGACACGCTCCCTGTGGCTAAATGGGGAGAAGCCCCTGCCGAACTGCCCTGTACGTGGCTCCCAGGACAGCTGGGGCAAGCCGCGCCCCTGCCGCGGAATGGCAGGCGGGGGGCCGGGGGAAGCACCTGCCGAGTACCCTGTAAAGGGCTCCTGTGATGTCTGGGGAAGACACGACCCCTGCGGGTCATCGGGGGGCAGGAGGGAGAAAGCACCCGCCGAACTACCCTATAAAGAGAGCCTACGATAGTGGTGAAGCCACTTCCCCTACGGCCAAATGGCGGGTGGGAGAGAGGAGAAGCACCTGCAGAGATGCCCAGTGAATGGTTCTTATAATGACTGTGGTAAGTCAAGCCCCCTGCGGGTGATCGGCGGGCAAGAAGGGGAACATGATACGATGAAAAGTATCCAGAAAAGAGTT
>VZTR01018879.1:0-12982 GCA_013400775.1 Chaetops frenatus
TATGATATTCAGTGAAAGAAAATGCAAAGTCTTGCACCCTGTTCAGCAGTATGGCTGGAGATCAACTCAGTAGAAAGTGTCCATGGTAAAAATAGACCTTGTCATGGTGGACAAGAAGCTGAACACAAGTCACTGGTGTGCTTTTTTAAGGAAGAAGACTAGCTGCATATTGGGAGGTATTAGGAAGAGTATAGCCAGCAGACTGAGAAACATGATTTTTTTTTTTTTTGGATGTGTGTCTGCCTTAAGAGCCTGTGAGGTTGCATCCTGAGTACCCTCTCAGTATTTGGGCTCTCACAGAACATTACTTTCTCCCTTGAATTTACAAATATATGATAATATGGCAACATTCTTACACTAAATAATGGATGAATTTAATGGTATGTTCTTCCATGTTGTACATTTAAGTACTCTATCTGGTTCTACAAGTTATATTTTGTAGTTTAAGAGTTCCTCTGGATGGGTTCAATCTTTATTTAAGAATTGCCATGTATTTCCATTACTAGTAGTGGAAACTAAAAAAAGAATTCCCCTTGGAGACATCTCTATTGTCATTCAAGGAATCCTTACCCAGGGTTACAATTTTACATTTTAATTTGCAGATCATTTTCAAAACACATGGGGATCAGCTCTGAAATGCATTAGATGAATGTACTGTTCATGTGAGAAAATATAGGCTAATAGGAGGTTGTTTTCCAGGAAAACAAATTGCTTTTAGTGGAGATGATTTACAAAGTAGTCCATGATGAAATTTAAAAAGGAAACAGTTACAATACAGACTAATGATGCTAAGTTGCATTAGTTTTCATATATGAAGTTAGTGTTTATCAAACTATGTCACAACCTAAGAAAAATTATTACACATTTTTGCAAAATTAAAGAAAAAAAATAAATATGATGAGTGAGAGGGACATAGAGAAATATTTTCTAGCATTTGAAAAAGGTGTCATAGACTATTTCTTATAAGAATTTGACAAGAGAGTTTAAAACAGGAATAGGAATAGTCTAAAATGCATTAACTTTAGATGAAATATGTTTTATTTAAGAAATGTAGAATAATAAATGTAAATCTGGAAAATTTTCATTACAATAGTAATCATTGTGGTAAAACCTATGTAACTTTATAAAAACTACTAATAATCCATTGACAGTACTTGTTACTATACATGACAATATAACATTACAATTATTTTAAGTAGTAAGTGCAAAAGTTCCTTCATTATACTTTAGGAAAAACTGACATGTGAACCACCTGGAGCTATTACAGCAGTATGAAATACTTGCTTTTCCTCTTCCCTTTCCAGAATTGTACATACTTAGAAAGTAATTTCTGAATGATATATTTTTTTTTTTATCCTGAAGGGCTTTAGTATCGCATTTATCAAAAATATTTAACACCTTTTTCTTTTTGGTCATAGAGATGTCATCAACTCCTACAAAGTTGATCAGCATGAAACATTACAGCAAGAGTACTCAGTTCCACATCTCTTACTCATGAATTCATGTGAATCCAATTTCACATGAATTTATTCAAGTCTTTTGATATGAATTTTAATTGAGTCTGAGATTTAATCTGCCTTTAATGTACTAACAAGAATTCAGATCAATCTCTAGGAAATAGTGTCCTTCCTATCACTTTTTGATTAAATAACTTCAATTAAGTTTTTCCAGTCAAAAGAGAATTCAGGCTGAGGTTGTTAAGTGATAATAAACATTAAAATAGGAGAATTTGAAACAGTGTGGAAGGCAGATATTTGAATGATACATAGAATTGGTGTTTAGAGTTTATTTTTAATATATTTTTGCTGAAGATACATCTGAGACTTTATCAGCATCATACAAATAACATATCAAGGGACATACTGGCAGAATGCAGCAAATATTTGGTAAATTAATTCAAAACCAACATTCCCTTTTCCCAGAAGAAGCTAGAGTAATAAAGAAACTACAAAAGTTTCCAGTTTTGATGGACTGAAAGAATTGAAGAGCAGGTTTCAAATATACATATATATATGTAATGTGTGTAGTGAGAGTACTCAACACTAGAAGCTGTCTTTAAATCAGGTCTGCTACAACTATATCACATCCTTTTTTGGCTCAAGATTCAATTGTGTACAGATTGCTGTTCATAAACATTTACTTTAGATATGCTCTCAGGTACTGATGTCTCTCATACATGTTCTATGTAGGCCTTTATTCAATCAGGTTGTAAAAGCAGCTCTATCAAACCTTCCTTAAACATAACTTCAAATGCTGAGTTCTTCTTTCCTTGAAACAAAACAAAACAAAACAAAACAAAACAAAACAAAACAAAACAAAACAACAAAACATTGATTTCGTTGTTGTCATATGACAAAGTTACATTTTAAGAAAACATCTTGGTGAAAAAAGGATTGGTTTGCATTTAACTACCAAACTTAAGTTGAATATTATAAATAGTCTGTTGTTTACATTTTTGACTTTATGTCAAAGACATCTGGAATGTAAACTTTTTTTTACCTCCATAATCAATTTTCAAAAAAATAGCTACATTTTTTGTATCTCTCTAACCAAGATTTCCTGCCTCAAGGTAGGAAATCTGCAATAGCAGAAAATAAATTATTATGTCTTTGTAAAGACAAAATAATTATCAATATCAATATTGATTGTCATTTATTCCACCTTTTAATGTCACAGGGTTTGGAGCTAGATGATCTTTAAGGTCCTTTCCAACACAAATAATTCTGTGATTTTCTGATTGATTCCTTTTCCTTCTAGTATTTCTAAATATCTAGGATCATTTATTGAAAATTAGAAAAGAACCCCAAAGCCTAAAATCTATACAACTATTATGAATTAGGTATAGATGTTGATTCTCTTTTAAAATGTTGTAAGTAGGTGTACACAATTATCTTAATTTTAGTGGCAGGTGTTTAATGCCACATAAAACAAATTACCAAGTTAACTTCAAAAAGACTAGTAATAGTGTCAAAAACTGCTTCTCAGTGAAGAAAAATAATTATAAATTTTAGGAAACATCCTGTTGAATTGACACAATTGTAATGACATCTCTGTAGGTGGCTCATATCTTGCACTGTTTTATAAGCTGCTTGGAGCATAATGACAGCATTTGCACAATAGGCCTACGCAAGGATGAGGCAGCATAATTGCAGCAGCAGTGAAGCATGAATACAGACTAATTAACAAAATTGGAACTGCTACACTCATGCTCACATTTCATCTATCTTATTTCATTTACTTTTACATGCTTTTGTGGTCGCAGAATTGCTGTGTTTGTTGTTTGAATGTTGCAGATAATATTGTCCATTTGATGCCTCCATCTTCCTTTTTCTTTGAGAGTATCTATTGTACAAGAAGAACTCCATTTACTGAGGATTCTCCTCTAATCTTTTACTTAAGGTCATGCCATGGGTGCTCCACGCTCCCTTGCACATGCAGTATATAGGTAGTTATGAATAAATATGTATACAGACCCATACCTACATGCACACACACCTTAATTCATACATACTTCTAAGGAGCCTGCCAGAATGATCAAGAGACAGGCTATTTACAAGAGCATATTTACAGGACAAGAGAGAATGGCTTCAATCTGAAAGAGAGCAGGTTTAGATCAGGTATTAAGAAAAACTTTTTTCCCTGTGAGGGTGGTAAGACACTGGCACAGGTTGCCCATAGAAGCTATGGATGCCTCATCCCTGGAAGTGTTCAAGGCCAGGTTGGATAGAACTCTGAGCAACCTGTAAAAGGTGTTCCTGCCCATGCTAGATAAAACCAGATGAAACTAGGTGGTATTTATGGTCCCTTCCTACCTAAGTAATTTTATGATTCTATGATTATCCCTTTTCTGTGGTTTTCCATCAGCCTAGAGCTACTATAAAACCTATGTTTGTATGTGTATGTATGTACATAAATATATATGCACAAAAACACTTGCATGAATCACGTACTATTTTCTGTATGTTTATACACACTCAAAGTTAAGCCAAGACAATAGGCCAGTGAAAATAAAAATAAAGAATTTTTTTAAAAAAGCCTCTAGGAGATTTCATCCATTAGCTTCAAGTTATAACAGGCATTTGAGAAAAATTACACAAATATTCTGTGTTAAGGAGAAATGGTGATGAACACAACAGGTGGTACACAATTGCTGCTCATGCTGAGCTAGAAGAAAAATGTCAGCTTCTACAGATGAAAATTCTGAAAAAAAATCATACCAGAGAATGCAGTAGATGTAGTGCCACATCAATCTCTATCTACATCATTTAGCATCAACTTGGGGAAAAAGATCACACAAACATCTAAGCATAAAAAGTACTTTCCTAAAGTTCTGTTCTAAGGGTGTTAAACCTAAGGATGTGTAAGAGCTAAGTAATACATCCTGCTAAGCACCAATGAATAGAATTTTTTCAACAAAAATTTACAATATCATTACTTCATGTTTCTCTTATGTTTCTCTTTTTCCAGTAAGTGGGAACTTAACTGGCCTGCTGTGGCTTCTTAGATATAATGGATGGTGGCTTAGCCACTTCCTCAGCCGATTCCCTCAGGACCTGTGGACATCTCTTTTCAGGTCTCAAGGACTTTGGAATCTTCAGGTTCTTTAACTGGTCTCAAACCCAGTCTTCTCCTATACTGGGTAGTTAATCATTCCCCCAGTCCCTTTCACCTTCTGAAACTTGGGCAGTGTGATTGGAACACTTGCTGGTTAAGACTGAGGCAAAAATTGTTCAACCTTCTCCATGTTCCCTGTATCCTTTGTGAGAGAACCCACATTTCCCCTGGTGTTTCTTTCATCATTGATTTACTTTTTCAAGCTTTTTTTTTTTTTTTTTTTTTTTTTTTTTTTTTTTTTTTTTTTTTCCTTTTTTTTTTTGTGCANTTTTCTTTTCTTTTCTTTTCTTTTTTTTTTTACCCTTGATGTTCTTGGCCAGATTTATTTCTACCAGTGCTTTAACTTTCCTAGCAAAACTCCTGGCTGTTTAGACAATTTCTCTGTATTCCTTCCAGGCTACCTTTCTCTGCTTCCACCCTCTGTAATCTATCTGTTTCTATTTAGGTTTGTCCAGGAGCTCCTTGTTCATCCATGCAGGCCTCCTGGTGTTCTTCCCCAGAGTCCTTTTCATAGGACTGCATAACTCGTGAGCCTGATGGAGATACACCCTAAACATCATCCAGTTTTTTTGGGCCTCTCTGCCCTCCCCTTTTGCTTTATCCCATGGCACTCTACTGAGCAGCTCCTTGAAGATCCTTGGGGCAGGGAACTTGCTGTGCATCCTCCTTTCTGCCCCAAGGATCTCACACTCCACCATGGTCACTGCAGCTGCCCTTGAGCTTCACATTTCCCCACCAGCTCCTTCTTGTTGGTGGGAACAAGGTCCAGCACAGCACCACCACCAGCTGGCTCCTCTGTCACCTGGAGGAGGCAGCTGTTATCAACCTTCTGGATTCCTGTGCCATACTGTGTCTTTCCTCCAACAGATCTCAGGGTGCTTGGAGTTCCCCTTGAGGACTTTGGCTATCTCAGTCTGTTGCAGTTTTCTGTCTGGAACTTTCTTTCTGTCAATTACCTCTGCAACATTTTGGCAAAAAATTAGGTCAGTTGAAGCTTTATCCTGGAGGTATAAATGTTAAAAGTAAAAAGACAGTAAAGTGGAATTTGGGGTAAAACAAAGGAAAAAAGCAAACAGCAGAAAAAAACCCAAATATTTTTAAAATTACCATAATAATGGAAGCAATGAAGAAATTATTACAACTTCATACAATCATATGAAGGGTGGAAGGGGTAATAAACATCATCTCATTCCAATCCCCCTGCCATGGGCAGGGACACCTTCTGATAGACCAGGTTGCTCAGATCTCCATGCAATCTGGCCTTGAGCATTTCCAGGGATGAGACATCCACAGCTTCTCTGGGCAGCTTGCACCAGGTCCTCACAACCCTCGTACTAGAGAATTTCTTCCTAATATCCAATCTAAACCTACTGTCTGTCAGTTTGAAGCCATTCTCCCTTGTCCTGTCACAAAATGCCCTTGTAAATAGGCTCTCTCCATCTTTTTTTTGTAGGTTTCCTTCTGATGCTTTAAAGAACCTGGAAATAAACCAGCATGTTTTCAAGATAGTATCAGTATAGGAGGTAATACAAAGTTTGGTCTTCATTGAAGGCCTCTAGGGACAGACATGGAAAATGTCTACAATATGCCACCCCTACTTGGGGTGAATACAGTTTTATAAGTTTAGCAAATTAGTATAATTGACAAAAATCACCAATTAGAGACATAAGTGGTGAGGCAACTTCCCCCCAGTTCAAGACCCTACTAAATCCTACCCTCTTTTTTTAGGAACTAAATGTTACGATTAAAATGTCTCTCAAAGAGCTGGTTTTGACATTGGTTCCCAGAGGGAAGCAAGATAGGATCGGGGACCTTGTACATCCTGAGGCTTGGAGCTCTGGAATGTGTTTTGTCTTTCTGCCTAGAGAAAAGGTAGGGAAAAGTATTGGCAAAACTAGGCAAGAGTACACTAATAGGCTACAAAAATATATTCAGAGAACACAGAGAATATATAAAAGAAAAAAGGCAAAAATCAATTTGTCATCACTTCACATAGTATTTAGTTGGATACATCAAAACGAATACTGGTATAGGGAAAGAAAACTGCTTCTTGAAACCGGGAAGCAGGTGGTATCTTTGGAGGTACAGGAGAAAAGCATTCTCTTTAAATGAGCCTTTTCTTTTATTTTTTAAACTGCTGAAATTACAAATTTAATTTGCACTGAATGAGGAAAACTAAAATGAACCATTGGAAGATGAAAAGAAAATTATCATATATGGAAGATCCATTTCATAATTCTGTTTAATTTCTATTATATTGTCTCCAGCAGTAGGAAGAAACAGGCCATTTTTGCATAAGTGATACTCATTAATCCAAGCACAGCAACACTGTATGCAACTACAAAAGGCATCTCTGAACAGCACCAAATATTCAATTCAATTAATAAGATCGTTATGCATGGTTTTACTCAGCTAATATAAATTTTTAATAATCATCCACAATGTCTGGGAAAGAAGGGCAGCTGCACCACACAAAATGCTTCTGGCATTGAATAGCACATTGTCATAGAGCAGAGACTTCTCTGAAGTGACAACACTGGGTCAACACAAAGGCATTACAAAGTCAGCCATGCCTGTATTTTCTGCCTTTTTGTTTGTCACAAGTTAAATTTTGCACTCTTGACTTGCAGTATGTGCTATTTCATGCTGTTTAACCCCGCTACTGAATTCTTCCTAGAAGCAGATCAAATTGCAAATTGCAGAACAGTGGAGGGCAAGTTTGAATTACTTGACCTGGCTAATTTCAGTGGCTTTACATAGGTGTTCTTGGTTTTTATAGAAGACAACCTGTAGGTTCTCTCATTCTAGATTTCAATCACCATTTCGTCTCCTACCAGGGCAATGTTCAGTAATTCTGAGAACACTAGATCATACCATTTTCTCAATTTTCAGCCTTTCTTAATTTTATGTTTAAAAATCAATTTTTTCCCATCTCAATTTTGTAGAATCCATTTTCTGTAATAAAATATACACACATTAAACAATACATTCTGTAGTATCTTCTTACTGAAATTATGAAAAATACATGTTTAAAATCAGTTTTTGCTGGAAATAATGATTCTCTTCTTTTCTGCCATCAACATTAGTCAATCAGCAGTTTACAGACATAGTATGAAGCTTCCTGTAAGCTCCTCTGCCACTCTATCATATTTTTAAATCATTTTGGCTGTTAAGAGCCTTTCTCTATTATTCCTTTCTAGCCATCTAGTTTCCCTAGATAATTTATCCATGATAGTCTATGTTCAGAATTCACTCAGAGATAAGTATGAATAAGGTCCATCTTAATTAGTCATAAGTTCTGTGTGATAAGGAAGACAATGAAACTTCTGTAAATAATCAAACACTGAGTAGAAATGAACTGAAAGTGTTTTTCCTCAATTGTACATAAACTAATTTTCAGACAATTGATGAATTAATGGGAATGACTTTGTACTTGTAGCTAAGACAGTCCATTCAAATACTTTTGAAAAAGTCAGTTATATGTGCTTGGACATTGGCTTAGGAGATAAATAGTGTCCATTTTATTAATTGCTGTGTATATGTCTTAATGATGATATAATTATTTTATTTCTTATATATCTATCATGTTAATGTTGCTATTGTGTATTAAAAATAATTTGAAATGGTACCACTAAAACAAAAGGGAACCAATATTATTCTGAAAATAGAAGGAAAAATAGTTAATGAAATATATGGTTATTGGTCAGCAAAAACGTGAATCAGATTTTTTAAAATCACTAGTTCTACCATTCTTACTTTTACTGCTGTTATTTGAACACCAAATTTTCTGTTTATCTATCAATGATATTTCAGAAGCAAGTGGTACAAGTAAGACAGTATTTTCTTAACAGTAAATGCTAACCAATGGTGGACCATTTCAAATTTCAAAAACAAGCAGTGGACAAATGACTATTTTACCTTTGAAATTCAAGACAGTAGACTGAACTCCGTGAGGACTGAATTTTTCTAAAACACCAGTTACATTTTTATTTCTTTTTATTTTTCCTTTAATGGCTTACATTTAGTTACGTTGGATAGCTGGAAGGAATACATTTGGGTAGTGTGACAGGTTCACCCAGCCAGCTACTAAGCACCAGAGAGCTGCTCACTCAGTTCCCTCTCCTGTGAGACAGCAAAGAGAGAATAGGAAGAGCAAACATAAGAGAATTGGTTGGCTGAGCTAAAAACTGTTTAATGAGTAAAGAAAGGGTGAAGAGGGAGGAAGTGATGCAAAGGCAATTTCTCACCATTTCTCACAAGCAGACTGATATCCAGCCAGTCTCTGAGCAACAGCTGCCTCCCAGACCAGCCTCTCCCCACTAGACTCCATGATCCTTGTGGGTCCCTTCCAAATCAGAATATTCTGTCATTGTGTGATGTTTGGTCACCTGAGTCTGTTGTCCAAGTTATGTCCTTTCCCAACCTCTTGCTCCACAGCCTTGTCACAGGGAGTGAAGCAGAGTGTAATCCACACTTTGGGTCACAAATCCAAAACATAAGGGTCTGCTGTGGAGCAAGATAACTTCATCACAGCTCTAAGTATAGGAACTAGCACCGCAGAGAAAACAGGCTTCAATTATGGCCCTTTTTATGAGAATAACCTCTGTTAAAAATGCAAGATATTTTTTTAATCATGTCTGGCTGTTTATAAAAAGTACAAAATTCAAACCCAGCATATGTTTCTAGACCAACTAGGGAATATGTTCTGAATTTCTGAAACGGTCACAAACACATTTTTCAAGGCTCTTTCTAAGGGTTTGTTCCCTACATCACTATTGTATTCTTGGTTTTTAATTTGTAAAAGTGAGAAATTCAGAGTCAGAAATCTTCAGTGATCTGTTTCCCATGTACCGCCACAGCAAGAGCAAAAGAGTGAAGCAGAAACAATGAATTCCTATGGAACAATGAGCATTTTGCTACATGTGTACAGCTAGCAAACAGCATGGTAATTCTGTGCAGATTATCAGTGTGTAGTGCAATATAAAAAAAAAATTATCAGACAAATTTCCTCAGTACTCAATACATGGAAGCAATGAAACAGAAAATCAAAATTACTCATAATCACCACCTGCATATCATCACTCCCTCACCTAAGTATGTCATTTCCTAACCAGTAAAAAAATCAAAATAAAAATGAAGGCTAGCAATGCTGCAAGTTGTAATGAGAAAGATGAAACAAAAATACTCTCACTGTGACAGAACTATCACAGCACAGTGAAATGCAGAAAGACAGTGGCAGACATACAAACCACAAGTGAAAATGTCCAAGAAAAATTTATGGTATCTCAGAACAACTCAAGAAGACAGAGGAATGACCAAGACAAGCATTTACTGTCTAGTTAACTGTCTGAAAAGTCAAAACTAAGAAGGGCAAACATGAATCCTATTGTCTTTAATGAGAATCATGAAAGATTTATGTTTATGTTTATGAATAAAATTCCTGTGACATTGAAGACATGCACAATTATCAACTCACTTCATTTGTATAGTAAAGGTTTGTACTAGATTACAGTCATCACCCAGAACCTGAACAAGGGCATATCTGTAAATAATAATCCAAGGGGCCATTTGAATCTGACAGGTCACAAAAGCAGTCTGCAAAGGTGAGTGGGATCTTATTATCAGGACAAGACATTAACTGAGATAGAAATCAGTGGTAAGGGATTTAATATCCCCAACAAAACAGAGTTCTTTTATAAAGGAACCAGTAATAGCAAAATAAAGTCCCCAGGCAAACTCTAATCTCTATTTAACTACATTATGTGAAGGTCAGTCAGTAGGGAAGGAAGGAAATAGAAGTGTGGTCTATAGGGGCACAGAGATAAAACTACAACAGCCTTGAAAAAGGCAATCTGAAATTACAGCTATTTATTTAGGTCACAGTGGAAGAGAAAAGCTTGGCTTGAAGTATCAGTTATAACCATGAAGTATCAGTAAAGAGCATGTTGGATGAGGCCCAGTAACTTAAAGGATCTACTGTCTGAATAAGATGTTAATGTCCATTTTGTCAAAGAAATTGATAAAGTCAAGTTCTGCATCCAAGAAAGTCGACCATGTGGCCCCTAGTTTACAACCAGGTAGCATCTGATATATGAAATGTGAATGCAGTATGTGAATGAAACACTGTTTTTATCTTTTCAGTGAATTATCTCCATTGTTTACAAATAATTTACTGAAGCTCCTCTTTGAGGAGACTGTCATGAGTCACTACAGTTTTTGTCTGGTTCTCTTGGTGACAGTTCATACAAACTGCCATCCCACAGCACATCCCACAGCCTACTTAAGAATACAACAGCTGGACACAAATCAATTGATATTTGGCATTTATGTTTACTATGACCAAGTGTTTCACATTTTCCCTTGAAAGTTAAAAAGATAGCCCTTATGGTGACAGTCTTCTCCCAAAAAAGATAGAGAAATAACCCCATGAACCTGTGCACTCTGTCTCCTTTTATTTTAGGGCTTGTCTTTGAGGCATTGAAGTTCTTTGTTCTCAGTTTCCTAAACTGTCCCTCAACCTAAAGACATTTTCCCAGTGTGACAGGGTATGTCAAATACTCTTTCTCCTCTATCACATACAAATTGACATGAATATTGCCCAGTAGAAAAAGGTGTAGCTGCTGTACTTATCTAGAGATATAGGGAGCAAATATTCAGGAATGAGCTCTATAAAACTTTATAAAGGATCAGTACCACAGGAAACAGATGAGGAGAGGAAATTTAGCTCTGTATATACCTAAAAATTATCAGCCCAAAATCTTCCATTCTTGACACAAGTGCCAATGCTGTATAACATTTTACTTCAATTTACTTAGGTGTTAAGGATGGATGACAATTACCAGAAAACATTAAAATTATCTGTATTTTCCCAATATATATCAGTATCTAGTATACCAAAGGTTTCATGTATTTGTTTAAATTATATGTCAGTATAAACAGAATAACTCTGAAAGAACTACACCTTACCACCAGAGGAGTGGAAAGGTAAGTGGAGACTTCTGATAGTGTCATTCACTAAATATATACATTGCTTCTGTGATGCTCATTTTGACTTTGTTATTGTTTCTGTACATCATCTCTGACCACCTCCCAGACAACCCAGCTAAAAAGAGTATAGAAAACCAGGCCACTATATGTAATACAAATATGATTAACAAAAAGAGTATTAGCCTTTTACTTGCTGGACAAAAGTTTCAAGTAAAGCTTCAAATCATAGAAACATTACAGCAATTTTGTACTTTGTAAGTTTCTTAGTAAGTCTTTCACTGTTCTCTCAGCACTTCATATTAATATATTGAATATTCTATGTGGAGGATATTTCTCCTAAAAAATATCAAATATTTAATGCTAATGTTCAACATGACAAGACTATAATCCGAAAATATATGTTGTTGGTTTCTACTAGCCCTTTTCCCTCGAGGTATTTACAAAATATTTTTCTCATGCCTCTGAAAGCTTTCTCTTTTTTTATAAAGGATAAACATCAAGGTGGGTGATTTTGAGATAATATGCATGTTTTGAAGATATTAAAACTATATTACTAAGGTATTGTGATATTTTAAAAACAAAAATTTGCTATATAATTTGCTTAGGCACCCCACAAACATTATTGTCCTAAGTAAAGGTAGTATTTCCAAATGAAATCACAAATCACAAATAATGCTGCATCTTTCTTTTTCTTTTCTTCTTAACATCATTTTCACATTGCTTTCATTGAATAAAACCTCTTTTAATTGTGAAAGGGAGCTAGAGGCCATGCCATTAATAATAAATTCATCTTCCATGAAATATCAGGTGGCTTGTGATGTATTACAGTTTTTTTCTTCAGTGTGTAGCAGTTTCTGTTCCACACACTGTGACAGTAAAAAGAATAACTAAATAATTCAGAAAACATTTAATATTCTCTGTCCTCTCCTTTTTAGTTGCCTTTTCATGATTTAGTCTTTTGCTGTCATAGTTGTGAAATCATCCCTTAGTGCCATTATATAAGGCACTTCGAGATCTTTTGCAAACTAGGGTTCTAAATCAGCCTCTGTTTTCAAGTGTGAATTATTAACAGGTCCCTAATATGGATTTTTAAAATCTATTCCATTTTACAGAAAGTCCTGTGTCAATTTAGGGATATAAAAGAACAAACTAGGTTACAAAAGAACAAAAAAAATCTTTGAAAAGAAGCCCTTCCAAAAACTTCTTTCACTATAGGCACTAATCTCTTAAGTGCCTTAAACTGAAACATTAACATAAACTTATATTCTCTCACAGAGTACCACAGATTACTAAATATGCAACAATATGACTGATTACCTTTCCTGCTCAGATAGTGCATAATGAAATGAATAGAATAGGGAGAGTAAAAAAAAAAAAAAAA
>VZTR01018879.1:12995-30478 GCA_013400775.1 Chaetops frenatus
AAAAAAAAAAAAAAACAAAAAACAACCATGACAAAATGTATGTTACACGGTAAAAGGCAGAAATAATAGAAATGGGGCTGGCTCCACCTTTTCCAATGATGACATAAATATGTAATCCTGGTCATAAGAGAATAAACCTCAGCAAGGCAAAATTAGTCATATATTTAGTTAGCTGAAGCTCCCTGTATTTAAAACCAGAAGTCACTTTGTGACCTAATGAAAAGGTACAGTGGTGGCTTTCAGATAGGAAGGTTAAAGGCAGCAGAAATGAGCTATGAAGGGGCACCTTTGTGAAGAATAGACCATTTTCAGAACAGGAAAGCAGGGGAAAACAGACACCCCACTCCAGCAGCCATTCACTTACTCCCCTAATGAGACTGGGGAGAGGATCATGAAGGCAGAAATGAGAAAACTCATGGAATGGGATAAAGACAGGTAAAAAAAATAAAAGACAAATATGATTCAGTAATGATTTGTTTAAGAGAAGATTCTAAAGGTTTCCAGAGTACTGCCCTTGCCTTTGAAAAATTATCTTTCTTACTGAATTATGATGTAATTTCATTATCTTAAACCTATAAGGGATTTCTTGTGAAACATTAGACTCTAGCATGCCATGTTCATAAAAATCTGACCAAGAAACCATTTTAACAGTATGACTTGAAGCTATAAAAATTCTAAATATGAACTCTCTACTTTTATATTCTATGAGAACTGGAACAAAGACAAAACCTGTCACAAAACGATTTTAAAACCAGCCACGTTTTAATATCCTTTCTCAGGTGAAAAAACTTTTTACAAGGGCCTGGCATGACAGAACAAAGGGGAATGGCTTCAAACTGTCAGAGAGTATGTTTAGATTAGATATTAGGAAGAAATTCTTTACTGTGAGGGTGGTGAGGCCCTGGCACAGGTTCCCCAGAGAAATTGTGGATGTCCTGTCCTTGGAAGTGTTCAAGGCCAGGTTGGATGGAGCTCTGAGCAACCTGGTCTACTAGTGGAAGGTGTCCTTGTCCATGGCAGGGGGCTGGAATGTGATGGTTGTATGATTCCTTCCTGCCCCAACTGTTCCATGACTCTGTGGTGCTGGGTAAACCCGTATTCAAGCATTTCAGACCTAAAGATACTTGTTATTATTAGAGACACCAGGCTATGTTTTGCATCAAGGATACATTACATCACCCAAAACACTATGACACAACGTGCCAAAGTTTGAATGCTTTTTATCTCACGTATATTACCATTTCTTTAAAAACACACACAAAGGAGAAAAAAAAATAATATAATTACTTTATAATTAAATGGCTTTCAGAAAAAATAAATTGGATACTGAAATCCCTGAGGCTTGCAATAGTATAAATGCTTTTTCTTCTTTGAGGATGTGATCTGATGCAGTACCTTTGTGAGTGCCTTGAGAACATAAAGTTGGGCTGTTGCTCAGAAACTTTATAGCAGCCATCATTTTCCCACTAGTGCTAGTTTTGTCTACTGTACTGATAAGTCAGGGCTTTAAAGAGCATAAGAAAAATTCTTGGCCAATTCAAAATCAGTCCTATGCAAAGGTGCATGCTATAAAACATCAGTTTGCTCTATGCTGATGATGCATGAGATGTGAAGCCTACATTCCAGTCTGACCATATTTTACATTTTGAGTTGCATTCAATTCTTGAATGTTCCTGTTGTTAAACTGAATTTTTAAAAGCAGACATAATTCTGACATAATAATAGCAGTAATCTTCTTTTTTTCTTATCTGCTGTATTTAACATTTCCTACCGTCCCATCCTGCTCTAAAAGGGGAATCAGGGAGGATTCTTTTTGATAGATTTCTTGTGTGAAAATAAAGCACACGTGCAGTGATATTATATCAGTTTATTGATAAAGAAAGATAAGTGCTCCTTCCAAAGGGGAATAGTTTGTGGCACAGTTAATTCCATTTATGTGCTAAAGCTTCTCCCATAGCCCAATTTCCTGGGCATTTTTTCCTAGGCATCTGGGGATCTGCCCCACCACCAAGGGGGATCCCTTGCATCACAATTGTGGAATCTCTCTTTGCCCTTGTCGGCTGTCAGGCAAAGTCTCCCCAGGAACAGGGCTCCCAGCACATGTACAGCCCTCCCTAGCAATCTTTCACCTCATATATAACATATATATAAATAATAACCAGATTGGTCCCCCTCACCTACTTTTGAAAAAAAATACTGTGGCAAATATTCGACAATATTTTTCTTTTTCTTTCTAGCCACTGTAGCAAAGCTGATTAATTATTTCTTTTGCTATTGTAAATCAGTATCACTCCTTGGACTTCTCATGGAATTATGCAGGATATACCCTCAAAGAACTGCCTTAAACTTGCAGATAATTAATAATGTAGATAATTAAGTAACACAGCTGAAAAACCTTACATCATTCTAAACTGTCTGCTCAAGTTTGCACTGGTTTCAGCTAAAGTATATTTGAAACCACAGACTGGATAAAAACCAGTCAAAATTTATATAATCAAGAGAATATAAAGCAAAAGACACACAAAAGATTTCTTAATGTAGTTTTGTCTTAGTTTAACTAAAATAGACTTCGATATTTGTCCCTTCTTACACTCCTGCTTTTCTTTTCATTTTTTTTTTCAGGCTTCCTGATGCAAAATACAGTCTCCTACATATCACTAATCCAGTTGGACACCTTGATGTCTTAAATAAACACATTTATCCTCCTTGTAGCTATCATCACCCTTTACAGCATCACCTTTTCCCTCTATTTTACATGTAAAAGTTGAATTTTTTTATGAAGAAAGAACCACTCTGTGGAAGAGCGTCTTATTAAACCACATTACGTCCCATCTTACAAGGAATATGTTGCTTTTAGCTTTACCACCTGCAAGGATGAATTGGGCACCAGCAATAACTCATTTAAGGCTTGAGACACAAAAGGTATCCAGGCAATGGAGCTTAGGCAGAGGAACAACTCCACTGGCAATTTTCCCTCGTTACACTGACAGAAACTATGACACTTCCAAGCCCAGTCCCAAGTCCCTGCATAAATAATGCCTAGCTGAAGGACTTCTTTCTGTCCTCGCTTGACTTGCACATTTCTCCAACAGATGGTAGAAGAGATAGGAGGTCACAGGAAGAGTAAGACACAGCGTGGAGTACAGCATAAGTATTTTTCTTGTGTTAAGGACTTCATCAAAACTGCTGTTTGCCCAAGAGAATTATCAGGATAAAGGCATGACTAGAGTACCAGTGTTAAAGGGCAGCACTTTTTGATGAAGCACAGAAAGTGAAGAAGAGATTTTTATTAAAATCGGAGTTGCATAAACATTTGTGGTTCAAAATTTGTTGGGGGACTATTTGAAAACCGACTGGCTGCTACACTGCTGTGATCCATGATAAAAATTAAATCAAGAAGATTTAGTCATTGTGAGAATTAGTCAGAACCATTTAAAGCAGAGAATTTCGGGGATAAGGAAGAGTTTAACTGCACAGATTTCAACAAGAATGCAATACTGGAGAACCCAGACCTTTCTAGTATTTTAATACTAACATTTTTAATATAAAGTTTGATTAAAGAACAATAAAATTGCATCACGACTTAAATGTCTCTAGTAAGAAAGAGAATGCAGAGTGCAATGAGTGAAAATGAGTATGAAAGAACAAAACCCACAACCTTTAATTAAAGTGGAGAGAAGCATAAAAAATAAAAAATGTGATTCAATGGACAGTGCATTAAATCATAAAACCCTGAATTAAATGCTCTGTTTAAAAAAATAAAATAAAACTAGTATGTCTTCATAATGTCCTCCTCAAGTTAGAAACAAGATTGTGGAAGATATCTGACTTCTATATAGAAAAATTCTATACTAAAATTTTATTGACTCATGCAATATCCATTTCTTACAGTTCTTTTACATTAACTGAAAAGATCCATGTCTAGTTCCTTAATGATCCTGTATTTGCATTTATCTTTTAATACTTTATCGTCTATAGAGCTTTGCTGAAAATTCATTTCTTCTAAATCCATGGGAGGCAAAACCTCTGCTATCCCCTACTCTTAGAAGCAGTTACACAAACTTGGGGCCTCATGGCTGCTAAGGAGATTACACGAGAACTACTTAAAAGCATGATAGATTACTCTGTCACTGCCCAATAATCCTTATGTTGTTGCATGGACATTGAAGAAGGAAAGAATTTAACCACTCCTACAAATGGCAGAAATACTGACTGGCAATGCATATAAAAATTAGTCTTTCCAATTTTAAAATGAGCCCACCCAGCTAACTCATATTGTTGAGAGAACTAGGCTCCACTGGAGGGGCCTGACTGGGAAGCATTGATAAGTTGCTGTCAGCTATTTCAGATAAGAAATGATGTTATGGTGAATTTTTTCTTAGGCTTCCTTCCACAGTCCATCAAAACGAGAACACATACAGAGGTAATTATTTTTTTTTTTTTTTTTTTTTTTTTTTTTTAACTCGTTCTGTGGTTTGCTTATGAAGTGGCAATCAGCAAGTGAGTAAGTAGATGCCTAGCTAGTAAAAAAATATGGATAACAGTCAGAAAAATTCAACAGCTTAGAGATAAGCAGATGCAGGGGAGCAAAAAACTGAGAGAACGAGCTCTAAAGAAAATGTGAGAAGGTGATGGTTCCACACTGAAAGCTACATCAGTAAAAACTACATTCCAATTCCATGACTTGTTTCCATGACAAGGCTTATAATGAGAAAAGCAAATGTTAAACATTAATCAATTTTCATGGTTAGGAAGAAACAGCCTTTATTTATTCCCCTAGCTTTCATGCTGGTTTCTTGGAAGGCACACAGTCACCCAGGAATTTCAACTTAACTCCATGGTCCAGCTTCTGTGAAGCTGAGTACAAACATTGTCAGGATCCAGGGACAAAAATCATATGCAAAATCATTGGGGGAAAAACCAAGTGCACGTATGGGAATTAGTTTCATAAGTAAGGAGTTCATATGGGGTTTTTGAAAAGGGATTGTTTTTGAAGGGGAGGTCTTCTTTTCAGATTTTTGTGGTAGTTTCCTAATTCTAATAAGACTGTAAAAACTGACAGTGGAATATGACTACTATGGATTATGTTTATTATTTCAAAATGTTGTCATTATTTAAAATATGTTTCACATTAATGAATTTGCAAATCAAAGCAGTAATGAAGTACAAGTTACAGAACTAGACTGGGTTTTTTTTCCTTTACCTGTGAGGGGATGATGGATAGCCTTATTTCTTTTGACTTTGTTGTTCACTGTGTCTTTGAATAAATGCTGAAGACTATAATAAATTCACATCATATTTGCTGAACCTCTGTCTGAGACTGAAGGTCATTTGATATGAGACTACCAACCATTTCCAGAAAGGGACTCTTTATCTCAGCTGTCTGTATGCCAATTAAACTGAAATTTATCAATTAGTTTATGTGGAATATGGATCCCTGCTAAACAAACATCTATTTTCTGATATATGGCTTTATGAAAGGCGCCAGCTCACATTGCAGAACTATTTTTCACAGTTTATGTTGTGCCTTTCTTTGGCATGCCATTGCATTAACCTCTTAGTCTTATCAGTGAACATTAAAACTTTTGCATCCATTAATATCAAATAAAACCATTTGTCCTCCACTGTCAAGGGAATCATGCAGGATGACCTTGAATTCATGTACTGACTGCCTTCTTAAGACTCATCCAGAAGTCTAGATTATTCATTATATATACAGAAATGTACTTGTTTATGAAACCCTGACATGATATCTGATGCTACACTGCAGAGTGGAAGCTTTTACCTTGCCCTAATTTTAAGGTATAATCCTTTATTGAAAGGATTGAAATGCCAGAGAAATACAACTCAGGTCTAAGTATAAAAAAAAAAAAAAAAATAATCTCTTTAAAACATTAAGCAATTATAAAACAAAACTTTATTGTAATATACAAAAGAATCCAAACAAACCCAGACATGATGAGGCAAACAATACGTTCACCAACCATATCACTTACCCCTTAAAGAGGAAATCAAGAAAAGACTTTTAGAGGTACAGCATCTTCAGTGCTCACACATTCATATATCTCAACACAAAACATTTCTTACTCGGTATGCATTAGCCATTTTTATTGATAATTCCCAATTACATGGTATTCCAGAGGTGAAATGAAGTAGATTTTCTAGTTTTAGATAGTGCATCTGGTCATAGCAAGACATGCATGAGGGGTATGATGTGAGATATGAGAGAGGATTTCAATTGCTTTAGACATAAGAGCTGTAATCATGATCTTGGAGATCTCAATACTATATAGAATCTCAGCATGACGTTCTGGAAGGTGAGGGATACCACTTGGGAAGATATACATTATGACTCTTTCTGTGCATATCTTTAAAAGTCACAACACCACCTGTACCTGATGATAGTGCTGTTGAAAGTCAAATTTCTACACTGCTCTTGGACTGGTTCCCTTTAGAATCAGACATGGCCTGCATACCTCTAGGACACACTAAAATCCATTTGCTACAAAAAAAAAAAAACAACACCAAAACCACTGCTGAAAGAGTTTTTGACTAGTTTCCATTCAGTAGTGAACGGCTGGAAATGAAAATAAGTAAGCAAACAAGTAAATAATATTTAGTCATCTCTTATCAATTTACTTGCATATTGGTTTGAAGCACATATCACATAGACAGAGAATAGTTTGAATTGAAAGGGACCTTTCAAAGGCTACCTAAGCCAACTTCTCTGCAATGAGTGGAGACATCTTCAACTCAGGCTCCTCAGGGTCGCTGTCCAACCTGACCTTCAATGTCCCTAAGACACCTACCACCTCTCTGGGCAACTGGTTGCAAGTGTTTCACCACCCTCATTGTAGAAAATGTTTTCCTTACAGCTAATCCAAATTAACCCTCCTTCAGTTTAAAGCCACTACTTCTTGTACTATCACAACAGGCCCTGCTAAAAAGTTTGTCCCCATCTTTCTTACAGGCTCACTTAAGGCATTGGAAGGCAACAAAAAGATGTCCCTGAAGCCTTCTCTTCTCCAGGCTGAGCAACCCCAGCACTCTCAGCCTGCCCTCACAGGAGAGGTGCTCCAGGCCTCCCATCATCTCTATGACCCAACTCTGAACTCGAACAGGTTGATGTCCTTCCTGTGCTGGGGACCCCAGAGGTGGATGTAGCACTGCTGGGAACCAGGAAATTCCTAAATACAATAATAATAAATGAATACTGCTTATTAAGCCCACCCATGCCTTTTCATTTAACTTTAACTTTTAATTTAGCTACTGCAAAGAAGGAAGTTTGGAAGACTTGTTATGACACGGGTGTTAAACCAGGACCTTTTTTTTTTAAACATACAGCAAAATATTCCATAAATCTCTATGATTTTCTGTATTTCCCTCATTCTGACATAATTTTCTAATAAATTTTAGAGTGCGTTTCTCATTAAAAGGTTTTGAAAACATGGTTTATACATGTACTTACAATTGCAGTATTAATATTTTTCTATGTAAAGTTAGAATTATGCATGAGATCTTCCAGCCCATTAATTTCTACCAGATCATTCTTGACACATAAAACTTTAATATTGTTTCATATTAGAAGTAGCTCCAAAGAACAGCTAACCTTGCCACAAGGAGTAAGTGTTTTCTCTTGTTTTGTTTTTTTTTTTTTTTTCAAAATATTCTGCAACATTTTTTTGCCTCTTTTTTTTCATTTTGCTCAAAGTGTTTTTTGTTCCTGCTGAACATATTTCCATAGAAGTATCTTTCTTTTGGGAAAGGAAGAGGGATAAGGGGAAGTTGGGTTTTAGGCTGTGGTGGTGTGTTGTTTTGTCTTCTTCCTTTTCAGCTTCCTCATATATGGAAAATAATAACATGGTGGAAAAAAGCAAGAAAAGGTTTTGTTCATTCTTCTAACAATAACAACTTGTCCTGTCCACTGTATATCTAGTAAATAAATACAGATACAAAAAACAAACCTCAGGCAGCTTCAGTCAAGACTGTCTCTAATTAAATTTTTGACTCAATTGTTGCAGCTGCTGCAGTATTCCTGAGCTTCTCAACCTGTGAAAACGGACTGTAAAAATCAGGAAAATTGAATCACTTAGAGGAGTGTTTCTGATAATTCCATTAGTACTTTTCTCTGGGAACCACAAGCATATCTAGGAAGAACAGTAACATAATAATTTCACAATTAATATGTTTTTTTATCACACTGAAATTATTATCCTAAATCACATGAATAAATCTGATGACAATCCAAAGGACTGATCCAGCCCTAGAAACATGAAATGCATATTTCCACATCCTCCAATGCACTTTATTTCTCATCTGCATCTCTTCAGTGTTAGTAGAGGAGTTCCATCAGGGAGTTACTGAACATAGGAGTGTGCTCTGTGTGGGTCAGAATACAGTGAACTGAAGTCTGAACAATTTATTTGAGTAGATGTTGTAATTTAATGAAAATAAAAACGTATTTCTTCCTTTTTTAAGGGAAGTATGAAGGGAAACACATTGCTTTATTTTAAGGTAAGAAGATAAGTAAATGGTAAGAAGATCAGTAAATCATTTATAAATAAACCAGGCAGTATTTTTATTTCTTATGGTCATTCGTGCTCGTTGTTTATTTCAGACAAAAATTGGTGGTGGCTGGCTCCAAGCTGTGTCAAAACTTTAGCAATTTAACTTTATGTTACTTCTCATGCCATTACCTCCAGACTTGGAGTGAAAGCCTATTCTCAGGTTTTTAAATATCTGGTGAATAATAAAAATCAGAAAAGAAAAGTAAAAATTAATATAAATGGAAAAATTTATTGGGGTCTCATAGGGAACTATGACAATGCTTGGTGATAAAATTGTGTCTATTTGAGAATTCACATATATAGATAATTTGCTTCTAACCTTCTTTCTAAGTTTCCCGATATAAATTCTATATAAAATGTATAATTTCTACTTCTTTTTCTGAGGATAATTATAGGTAATTCTAGCACTGAGTTACAATTGCATAGGCTTAAATAATACTTAAGTATTACTGTTTGAGTTTTTTTCTGAGATTCTTGTTTAACTAAAGGCTTTTAAAATACTTGCATGTTTAAATACATTTTCATAGAGATGTTCTTGGCAGAATAAGCAAAAAGTATATGGAAATATCTTCGTGCAAAGATTAAGTTACCCAAACTCAAGGAGATTTCTCTATTGAAACAGTTCCTAGGCAAGTACTCTAATGTATTTGTATTTGATGTATTGTGTATTTGTGAAGGATATGTAAGCGTTATCAGGAATGGCTGGCTACAAGAGAGGTTGACAGGCTCACAGAAGGGCAGTGCAAGGGCAGGATTAGCCCAAGAATATACTGCATGGTTTGCCATAACTATTCTGACAACTCTCCCAGTTAGTTGCCAATTTTATCCTGACTCAAGGGGTTCTATCCAGTCATCCTTTATATGATAATTTTCCAACTCTCACTTTAGGAGAGGACTGGAATTTTCTAGTCTCAGTTTCTTCAGTCCCTTTCATCACTCCACTATAATATCATCTATTGACACTCTTTCTAGAAATTATCACAAGTTTTATAAAGTTCTTTCCTTCTCTATGACTTTCTTTCACTGAGATTTTTTTCACTTGTCAACAAGAACAAAAATAAAAAGATAAATTTCAGTTATAATTCAATTAGGGGAAAAAATAACTATGTGCATAAGAATTGGCCTATTTTAAAAAAATGTAACACAAAAATAATTTCATTACTTAAATATATGTGTGCAATAGTAGTTAGTTATCAACTTATATTCTTTGGAAGTTATAAATATGAATACAAAATTTTTGGAAATAAGTAATTGCTGATGGACTACAATTTAAAATTATTACTTTCATACATATAAAAATTTTTTGTTTCATTTATAGTTGAAAAAAAGGTTGCATATGTAAACTTGTTCATGATATGGTGAGCAAATTTATACAAGACATTAGATTAATAGGTCTGGATATTTAGACCTACTGGATGTTATTTTGGTACCTTACAAGAAGTGCTTCCTAGGCAATTTCCAGGGATCATTTTGTGGCAATCACAAACTGATGACTGATTCCCTGTACAGCTTGATATTCTGATGTCAATATTCTTCAGTTGCAATTGTGAGCAGCATAAATTTGGGAGCTTGGGCTCATGAAGGCTCTCAGCTTAATTTATGCATAACAGATTTCTCCCAGCATCACTGTGAGGTCAGCAGTGAACATATGCACAGACTCCTGAAATTAATTTTAATGGTAGTGTATTAGCAGGAAGTCTCTATTACATGAATCTTCTTATTGCAGCTTGAGTCAAGGGAAAATCCACTGAGCAGTTTCTGCAGCACCCTCACAGAGGAGAATATTCTGGCATATATTTATTGAACTCAGCAATAGATATTTCATTTAGGATTTTAACGGGGCATTAATAAGTTTCATTTTTGGACACTGACTAATGATTCTGATTTTTTTTAATACATTGTGTTATATATAATGCTTCATTTTGCTCTGACCTCAACTGTCTTGTCAAAAGGGGCAGTTTATCAATACTCTATGGCACTCTATAACAAAATAGATCTGCATAATTTCTTAGACACATTTATTAAAGAAAAGCTTCTCCATTTATAGGTGTTTGATAATTCATTTTTCTTCTTATGATAGAAGATTTCCTTATTTAAAACCCAATATGTTCTATAATAAAGGTTTTCTTCAAACTGAAAAATAGCCCTGTGGCAAATATAGGTCTCAAAGGTCAGATCTCTTCAACAGATACAGGTAGTTTTTTCTCATGAAAGAGAATAATTTCTAGAATCCTATTTGAGTTTTGAAGTTAAAAAAAAAATCTGTGGTGTGTGTTTCAGTTTGCAGTCTTTCTCCTTCACATAAATCAATGCTTTACATGTATAAAAGTATAAATACTTTAAAGGCAAAAAAATTTTATTATCTGCAAAAATTCCAGGGAAAACCTCTGGCTGTATTTTCAAAGGACATTAACTTGTTGTCATTGCTTCTGAGTGTAATTGAGGCATGTCCTACACTCACATTCTGGTGAACCCAATTTTACACCATCATTTTAAAACCTTTGTAGATAATATATGGGCAGCTACCAGAATCAGCAGCACAGTTTGTCTGCTTGTGCTCACCTGTGACACCAATGGCTGTAATTCCTGCTTCAGAATCCTCAGAAAGGTGGGGAAGGGAGGGGGAAAGGAAGTAAGATCAAGAAAAAGCATTAATAAATTTCTGAGAGTTTTTGGTTATTAAAGTGTTATTAAAACTTAATGATCATCACCATCACCTACAACATGCTTCTGCTTTGTTTTGCAAAACCCTCAAATTTTTTTACAAGAGTGAGAGGGTTTTACTTCTTACGTACATTTCTCATACGGATATTGCAATATTGTAAAAGGGATTAAAAATTACAGCAAAAAGACAGAGGTTCCAGCTAAAAGGGATGTTGTACACTGAGATCCAATAAGTTTGATGCAGGGTTGTTGCATTTACAGTTTTGTGCATTTCCTTTTATTATTATAAACCCAGAGAAAAGTATATCAGTGGTGCTTAGTAGTTCTTTTATTTCCAAGATAAAGGCTAGACCTGCACTACCGTAATTAGATACTAGACTTATTTTACTAAAAAAAAAAAAGAAAAATCCCCCCCAAAAAAATCAAGAACAAAAATCTATATAATAACTATTAAACATTATAAAGTGAACTGTTGGTTTGTAACATGCATAGCACATTCTGACAACAAACACTTAGAAATATTTTTACATTCCCATATTCAACAAAGCAAAGTCATTAACTTCATCTTCCTTGAATCCAATTGCAAAAATTAAAGAAAAAAATAGTGTTAGACTGGTCTAACTCTAAACTTTCTGCTATTATAGGCAATAGGCAAAAAGCAGGAAAAAGGGAAATACTTGTTTATTTTCCCTGTTATTGGTATTGCTTTATTTTGTTATGTGGAGCTTGGTGAAATCTAAAGGTCTAGGCTAAATCAATATTGATTTTTTAAGCAAGGGACAGAGAGCATTCGTAGGCAGGAAAGCATCAGCATTTTACTTCTAACTCAATAAACTGGAGACCAAGTTCAAATAGGGTGAGAAACTGAACAATTAGTTTATTGTGTATAATGAATAAGAAAGATTGGTGAGACTACTTGCTAAAACCCACTACATGTGACATTGGAATAATGGTATAAAAATTAAGTCTTTTTTTTTTATTTGCAAATTTTCATTGATTGTTTCTGACCTCCCCTAAGATTAATTTTTCCTCCAAACATTCTTTTAAAGGAAAAATATGGATAAGTGGTCCCTTGAGCACCACTATCATCCCACTAAGAAGACAAGAATGACCAAGGAAAAGTCACAGTGTTCTGTGCCAGAAAAATCGATAGTCACTGGAGTTCAGCACAAAAGTCAGTGCCAATACTGTGTAGGAGGAGGTCACTGTGGTTGCTTCCACACACGTAGTCACCCACAGGTTTTAACAAGCCTTCCTCCCCACAAGGCTGCAATCAAATTCTATCTGCTTCCAGACTTTCAAAACTCCTATCCCAACACTGCAGATTTTTGCTTTAGCATGGGAAGGACCAATTCCATGTCAAATGTGCAAAAACAACTGTGAGAAGAAAAAAATTATTAACTTGTGCAAGTAGGGCAATGTGTTTCAAAGCACACTCAATCATCTATTATCAACAAAATATTAATGCTGAAATCCAGAGAGGAGCTCAGCAGATGCTGGGTAACTGAGTGTTCATAACATAGTAATAAACATGTATGATAAAACAATACATGTTTTGTAATAATACACATTTTTTAAAATTTCCAATATGCCAGAATATTAATTTAGAGATATATAGCAAAGAATAAAGCTAACCAGGTGAAGAAATACTAAGCAGCTCTGAAGGAACTTAGACTGGTAATTTTCTCCACAACATCAAATCGTACTGGAAAATCTCTTTCAACATAGGAGACAATTTTATATCATCTACAGTACCTAAGTTCCAGCAATATATAAAAACTACAGAAAATTTTCTATAAGAAAATCATTTTGATCGAATTTGGAGCCTAATACTTCTGGTAAATGACAAAAATTTAAAAAATATAGTTTCACATAAGTAATTATTCTAATTTATTAAATAATCACTTATTTTAAGTAATTTTAAATTACTTTCTCTCCTATATAGTCTTCCTCTTCTTTTAAAAAATTCTCCAACACTTCTTAAATGAGTTCACCCCTATTTAGTTTTTGACTACATTTTCCATTGTGATGAATGGATTCTGTTTCCAAAGACAACACTTCGCTTTGCATAGAATTAGTGTTGAAAAGATTCAGTTTTCCAACCTAACATCATATCTTATCAACTTGCTTCAGTATTCAGTTGCAGGGTTTGTTTCTTCAGACAATCTGACTCCTCTAAATCAGAACATAAACTCTTTCTAAATATTGGGGAGCTTAACTGCTGCAGTAAAATGTTCATCTAGGTAGTTCTTTCTACTCTACAGAGATTGTTAAGATTTAAAATGGTTTTCCAAATTACACTTAAGAAAAAAATCTAAAATATTTTGAAGGCAATGTCACAATAATATCAGAAAATAAGAAAATACTTCAGAACAAAGTCTATTCCAGATAAATGTGTTTTTATGGCCATGAGTTTTTATTCCTCAAAGACAAGTGTAAACAGTCTGGACTCTTCATTTTCTACCCTTGCTCTTCTGTGGCAAGTAAGTATAAATCAAATCCCATTTTATAATTTATGAGTCTGTCTCCATTTTGTTTAACATAACCTTCTGGCATCCCTTTTTGCCTAAGTTTTTGTTTGTTAAGGTGCTGTAAGTGTTTACTTAATGTGACCTATTACACATTTTGACATCCTGCACACACCCCCTTTGGTTTGCAAAAGTGTTAACTAGCAATTCTTTCATGCTGAATTTTCAGCATGCTGGTACGAACAGGCGGGACTGATGTGATGAAGTTTGGAGGTTAAAAGGATATTCTTTCCAACAGAAAAAAAGGCTCCTGTGGAGTTGAAGGCTGCCAAGTAACTGAAGTGGCATTTGTTGCCTAGTTAGCTGTCATATCACCTTGTGAGTAGGAATAATGCCATCCAAGCAGATGATTATAATGCAAATTGATAGCCAACGTTTGTGTATTTACAACTGCTGGTTGAAGGTGTTGAAGATTTCACTGTCTTTAGCCAGAAGGATCCATCCATCCAATGCTTTCACGCGTAAAGATTAAGAGGATGAGGTTTCCCCTTATGCTTCATCTCACAGGTACTCTGAATTAATCACTTTTCCACGATGTCCTTTTTCACAGCCAGTGTTACCCAATGCATTCCTGTTAAACACACCACACATCAATAAAAGGTGTCTACTATATTCAGTAAAAACCTGGCTTTCCCTGGAGTAATTATATTACAGAAGTAAGAGAGATTATTAAAGGCAAATAAAATAATCGCTGTCCTGAGGTTGCTCACAAGGGGCAGAGCTTAGAGCCACGGGAGCGGGGCTAAATTGCTTTTCTGTACAACTCAAATCATCTCCCTGGGGCGTGGCTCTGGAGACAGAAACAAGGAACATACCCCTGCACGCGTGTCCTTTTGTTCTGTGCCTTCTTCAGGCGAAGCTGCCAGTACCAGCGTCCTGCCCGCACTGCCACCTGTCCCCTCCTGTCCCCTCAGGAGGAAAGGAGCAGCAAACAGCAAACACAGCTGAGCAGCTGCCGGGAACGGAGCGGCGGTGAGGAAGCCGAGCCCATGCCGAGCAGAGCAGAGCAGTGCCCGTGCTGGAAGTGGCCACAGGGAATCCAGTCCAGCATGGGAGGGATGAGGCCAAAAGGCTGTTAAGTAGAAGAGTGAAAGTTGTTGGTTTTCTTCTCCTATGTGTTGATATCTGCAGTCTGGATTTGTTCGAGCTAATCTGTTGAGCCTTGTTGTGAACTGGGAGAGGGGCGGGGTGTTGAAGACTTGATCAAATAGGAAATAAGATGAGAGGGGAGGGGATAGGAAAGTAGGCAGCGGGGAGAGAATGTAGGTTCCTGAGTACTCGTGCAATGGGAAAAGGGACAGGGACAACCGCTGGTGGGGAAAGGTAAAAAATGCAGCCATTTCTTTGGGGAATGTGTGTGTTTGGCACTGGAGGGAGGGAGGGAGACACACACCCGGCTCAGCCACATCGTTACAAATATGAGTTTTCTTTTGCTCCGAGGACTTTGTCCCCATTTAATTGTATTTAAAGTTAGTTGGTTCCCAACAAGTAGCATGAGTGGAGGGGAGCGGTCCCTAGGGCGGCGCCGCACGGAATTTGCCCCAGCGGAGTGGAGCAGTCCGAGGCGCTGGCATGGGACAGAATTGAACCAGCCGAGTGGAGTGGTTCCAAGTGGCCAACCCAGCTTTATTGGGGTTCGTTTATCACACTTTTTTTTTGTTGCCCCAGGCTTGGGGAGAGGAAACCAGAGCCACGGGAGTGCCTGCCATCTTGCCTTTGCCTCAGCAGTCACCGAGGAATTAAGTCAAAGTGGCAAACACTTTTGTGTGTAGAGCACCTTCTCATTTTGTATACTTCCGTTATTAAAATTGCTGTTGTTACTATGCATTTCTTATTCCATTGCTGTTTGCTTTCAGTAAATTGTTATCTCAAACCATAGTCTTTGCCTTTGTCCCTCTCTGGAGAGAGTGGGAGGAACGGGAGTGGCTTATTTGGAGTTTAATTTCCAGGCGGTGTTAAACCATCACAGTGGTTTATTTTAGATTTCCACAAGATGCTCATAAATTAAGCAAAACCGCAGCCTATTCACAGAGAACATTCTAACGTAATAAAATTTCAATACATTGGAATGTCATAAGTGAGAACTGCAGAAGAAAGTAGCAACAATATAACCAGTTAGGCATTAAAAAAGACCATGTTTTAAAGATCAGCTCATCTGATTTTTCTGACAAGTTTTGGTGAAGCATGTCTGCTTGTACTAATATTCATTTTTATCTCATAACTGAGTCATAAGCGAGTCCATGTTATTCAGAAAGATTTAAATATTAAAGGAAAGCTACTGAAGGCATGGACATCTGAAAGGCAGGTCCAGGAGCACATGGAATTGCCTTTGAGCTCCACAGACCAATATAAATATTTTGTAATATATGAGAAATTACTTTCTTCGGCAGGTCTTCACAGAAGCAAGTATGAAAAATGCTATTGATGTTTGAAGAGAAGGGAAGAAATATAAGAGGAAAACAAAATGTGATCAAGAAAGAAAATTATCATACTCTGTGTTTGCATTCAAGACCATGCAAGAATATTAAAGGGAAGTCATAAAAAATCAGTTCTACAACTTAAAAAGAAAAACCTTACATTTAAAATTATGGGCAAGAGTGTCATTAGCATCATTGACATTGGATTCAATAAGACCATTAATGTTACTGGGATCAAAACTAAAGAGCATAGATCTACAATTGGTTAGCAGGGGAAAAAAGGAAGCCAATTTTAGGATGCAATAGGCTTTGCTTACTGCAGTGAGGAAAAGAAAAGACAAGACAGTATCTTGATATTTTGTGTTTTAAAGACAAGAACAATTAAATATCACAGTCAAAAAAAAAAAAAAAGGAGGTCAGTAAGGTTTCAGAAGAAAATTAGATCTATTTTCCCTACGTTGGCTTTCTGGGACTTAGAGAAAGATACGGAAAACCAAAAAAACATGAGACTGAACATGAGGAATATGATTCATAAATTTAATACTAATATATTTAGAAGTGGAATTTAAATTCACATAAGCAATAGACTTCATTCAGGAAGGACTTGCAGGATTAAATGGCACAGTAAGGAATTGATATAAAGATAAACAAGACAACAAAAGAAAGAGTAATAAAACTCCAGAGAATACAGGATATGATTGTGGAAAAAACAGTGATTTTATCGAAAATAGAGAAAATTAGAATTGATCATATTCTTAGAAGCCTGTATGGAAATAAGCCACTTGAGACACTGACAAGTTAAATTTTGATGACATAAGCAAGCAGATAAGTTTATCTTGATCATTAAGTAGTTTTTACTTTATAATTAGCCAGAAATATCAGTAATTTCAGAACACACTTTTCCTTGACTTTTGTGTTTGGATAAATATTAGCTGTAAAAATGTAACAATATATTTTGAAACCATAGGGTATGTAGTTAAGTGATGTTTTATTTGCCAGAAAACATTACCCAGAAATAATTGACAACACATCAATAGATTAAAGAAAAAATGTAAGCAATTGAAATAAGAGAAATGTTTTTAGTGAGTAAGGGATGAGTGTCCCCTCAACACCCTGCCTGGGGTGCAGCTAAACTTATACTAAGGGAGAGGTCTAAAATGCATGTTTTGGGACAAAGCAAGAAGTACTATCATCTTAAATGAATGAGATGACCAAAATCTCTCTTAGGTCTAGAAGTGTTCAGTGAAGATTTGTGAAATTAAGTTATCAGGATTTCCCCATAAATATTTACAATTTTTTCTTCCCCT
>VZTR01018879.1:32993-50059 GCA_013400775.1 Chaetops frenatus
TTTTGTCATATGTTTCTATAAAAATTTGTTTTAACCCCCCCCCCCCCCCCCCCAGCTCTGTTCAGGAAGATGTTCACAGGAGAACAGTTTGCTGTAACTGCATGCATAAGTGGAAGGTTCCTGCAGGCTGCTGTGGTCGGGTGAGCTGGCAGAGTTTAATCCATGACCAAGGAGCCCGTGCATCACAAATCAGCACAGCACACACCTGCTCAGGTTTATTATTGTGTGGGTCACTGAAACCTTGATGTGCAGTGAGCTTCTGATAAGGATTGCTACGTTCCAGCTCTCCATCCTCATAAGCTTCTTTCCTTGAGATATGGTATACTACAGATTACATCAATAACATGCAGGCTTCTCAGAAGGCCCAAAAGAGCAGGTGTGACCTGTTTGAGAGCACTAATACCTCAGATACAACCCATTCTGCAAGGCTTCCAGTGCACCACAGGACAACACTATGTAGTTAATATAGATAGAAATAATTATTATAAATACATGGACATGTATTTATACACAGAGACAAAGAAAAATCTCCTAAGCAAAGAAGACCAAATAATTTTTCAAAATGCATGTCTGCCAAGATCCTTTTTCCTAAGTTTCTGATCATACCCCGCTACTCTCCCAACTTCAGCAGAAGACACACTTGCTTTTAACTCTGCCACTTGTGAGTGTGTTTTGAAGCATCTCTAGTAAGATAACTTTCTAGGCATTCCTCTGTTTCTCACTGCTATGGCTCAAGAGTGTTTTTAATTGAAAATATTTTCCTCCCATAGATTTCTGACATGGATGTTATCAGAAAAATTCAGTAATTATAAAAATGGCCCAAGCACAGGTCAGACCGTGCAGAAGACAAGGTGAGGTTTAAGTTGTTCTTAGTAGTTGTTTATTCACCAGTATATGAGGGGTGTAAGAACAAATATATAACCAGCAGCTGAACCAATATCTACTGGTTAAAACTTCCCTGGTAGATGGAGATGTCTGTGTAGCATTTACAAGAGATGTCCTGAATATCAGATATACAGTGCAAGCCAGGTGTGTGTATCAGTAGAGAGCTCCACGGGAGAACTTCTCTGTAACTCAAGACAGAAGCTTAGATATACTCATTTAGAAACAAATGCCTGAGGCAGGAAGAACTTGGCATAGTCTGAATCTTTTGTCAAGAAATAAGGCAAGCTGTGCAATGGGATCCAGGGTGAAAGGAAGGTGGAGCTTTAAGTAGCGCAGTGAGAGAGGATGAGAATTGGCTATATAAGGTGGGCTTTTTTGTTTGCTTCTTTGCTTTGAGGAAACATTAGAATTTTAACTTTATTAAGACTCAGCTGAAACCAGGAACATCTAAAATGCAAGAGGAGAGAGAGAGGATGAGAAACAACAAGGAGTGGGAAAAGACAAGGCAGCAGTAGAACTCATAGTTTGTAAAAAAAAAGTCCTTCGTCAGATGAGTCAAGAATAGTTGAGCTTTACCTCATTTCAGGAATAAGTTATTAAAAATTCAGAAGAATTCTTGCTTCTGAAGCTGCTTCGGTTTTAAGCTTGCATTTATCTGCTTGCAATATGGACCATTTTTTCCTCTGACATATTTATGCATTTTTTTATGACAAGTAAATAATATTTATATTTATTTAGCACTGAAGCTGTTATGTGATGTGGGCTGATAAATAGTAAAAGAATATTTATCAAAACAGGAATGAAAGCTACCAGGCTTGTTTTTGTGTCAGCACAAATTATTTATTCTGTTTACAATAAATATTTTTTATCCTAGGCACCTGGGAAATCAGACCCAGCCACACATCAGTAGTCTCAAAGCAACTCTGAGAAGGAAAAATCTGTTTCTCTTTCTGTGATTAATAGCTGCCAAACAGCAAATAGACTGTTTTGGACCATATTAAAATCTTAGAAATTTAAATATGTACAGATACAACTTTGTCCTTTACAGCAATTGTTTAATCATTCTACTTTAGTTAAGGAACGTAGGTCTTGCTTCTCTTACAAATTGGACTAAGCATTATTCCTCATAGAAAGATGACAGATGATCAGACACAGAAGTGGACTTCAAACTTACTTTCCTTAAGATGTGAATAGACATTTTCTGATTGTCTCTGAAAAAATGCTGTGGATTTCTGTAAGAAATTTTCTTTTAATCAGGTTTTGAAACTTCTTGACTTCACTCTTATGATCAGTGACTGGATTCGAGGGAATGGCATGGAGCTGAGTCAGGAGAGGATTGGGTTGGATGCTGGGAAAAGGTTCTTCACCCAGAGGGTGGCTGGGCACTGGAACAGACTCCCCCAGGCAGCAGTCCCAGCACCAAGCCTGACAGAGCTCAAGAAGTGTTTGGATTGTTGAGGTGTCCTGAGCAGGACCAGAAGCTGGACTTGATAATCCCTGTGGGTTCCTTCCAACGCAGGTTATTCTGTGATGCTGTGATTCTATGATATCAAATGATATGAAGGTGTATTTGATTTTTACCACAGTAATTGACTGATTTAGATATGTTAAGACGAGTCACAACTGACACAAACACAAGTAAATTATTTAGGAATTCCTAATGCACCAATTCACCATGACATCCTACGAAGACATAAGAAACAAAATATTCTTATTTGTTATAAAGATTTTATTTATCACTAAGTGCAAAAACTACTATTTACTAAGCAAATGACATTAAAATACTTTTCTAAACCTTTTTTAGGGAAAAAACAACACCCTACAGAAAAAAAACAACTCTTTCTTTGCTTTTCACGAATCTAAAAGAATGTACTTAAACTTTGCTGCATGGGAGGACTAAAGAAGCTAATCTCTACTATGCTTTCAGGTTTTCACTCCATTAATTTGCTACTTCATGAGTGGGGCATGTAGAAATCTTTTCCTTTTCTTTTTAATTGAAATGCAAAGTACTATCTCATGTACTCTTAATAGGATTAAAGGATTCATCATTCCCTCCTGCCTAGCTGGGTAATTGTACAGATGTAAGTTAATTAGCTTTGTGTCAGTGCTTGCCTCTTCCACAGGTTCTGCTGAGCTTACTTGGCTGGGTATTCTGTGTTTTGAGGTCTGAGGGGAGGAAATGGTTCACATGAAGTATTCAGACTTTTACTCTAAACCTTAGAAGTAAAAAGCCCCCATGTTTTGAAGTCTGTTAATTCATAGCTTTTCCTCATTTTCCTCAAATCAATAATTCCTTGCAAATAAACAAGACTTTATGCAATGTAAAGGTACATTTTAATACATGGAAATAGAGAGAGGTGACTATATAATATTTATGGTTTCATTGTTGTTGTAACGGTATAAGAACAGTCTGTTAAAGCAGGCCTGTTAAAGCAGGCCACTCCCATTTTTAGGGTTTTTTCCTTATATATATACTCATGTTCACGTCTTAAGTTTAATCAAAGGCAACTAAAAAGGTAAATATGAGAATATACCAATACATCACTGTGTATCCATTCTTTAAAAGTAGCCATAAAACGGTATAAAAAGAAGACTAAGATGAGACTTAGCATGTGTCATACTTCCAATTAGTACCTCTAAATTCCATATGGTTTTTCATTTTGAAGGATGTCCTGAGAAAGGCTTGTTTCACTTGGCACTGGAATTTAAATTTCACTGATAACTTGGGGTCAGATTTCAGAATCAAGTCAAAACCCGAATATCTATTTATATGCACATCACTTTTTTTTCTGAGGTTGCTATTTTGGATTACTTATTTTGAATTTATTTCACCATTTAAAATAGGATTCTGATGATAGAAAATGTTGAGCAACATGACCACATTTCTGAAAACAGTCAGGTAACCTCTCCAGAAATAAAAAGAAGAATACTCTGGATTATCTTTATATTTGGGACTAAGTCACAGAGGGAGGGCTCTGAGTTCATCTTTCAGGGGAATTAATTATTTCCTCACCAAAACAAGAAAGTTTTTACCTGGAATTTTAAGACTTTTTTTTCTGTATTTGTTGTGTTGGGTATTACTGGAACATTTGGTTTAAAAAAAGGAATTAGGTATTGGGAATTATTCTGTATCAGCTTTAGAAAACTGTAGTTCAAAAATCTTCCCTCAAAAGGCTGGAATCAGTGGGGATCAAGTCTGTGAAAACTAGTGAAATACTTCTCATTTCTGCTTTTTTTTTTTGCTTGTTTTCCCCATTTACATTAAATGCTTTTATCTCTTATTTTTCCCCAAGTTTTTTCTTATTTTATTTCTGCTCCCACCCACCAGTGCTCAACATTTCACTATTCTGCTTTCCTATGGGTGAGTTATGTGTTTTACTTTATCCATAGTGAGCAACCCTTTTGGAAACAATGCTTGCAACATCAGTTTAGATCTCTGCAAGCCTTTTGGCTTGTATTATTTACATAATATTACAGAAGATACAGCCTGTACTTGGCAGGAAATTAATATCTGTTCAGCCTGAACCTGTACCCTCAGGAAGGAGTTTATCATGCATGGTCAAGCTACAATCAGGGATATTTTTTTACCCAATAAAGGAGCTGGTTTTGTAAGGATTTATTCTAACAAGTAATTCAGGAGAAGATAATACAGAATAACATATAAAGAGGATAATTTAAATTACATAAATTCACATGTGCATGGCATGAATTCAGAATGAAAGTGTTCTTTACCGAATTTTGGTTAGATAATTCAGGAATGAATAATATACTAGTAATAAACACTGTCTTAATGAAGAGGCATAGAGAAGCTTAAGTTATTCCTACCCTATTCCAAATTCACATGAGTCCCTACTGTTGGAAACTGTTAGAATTAAATGGCTGTTGTAGATCCCTTCCAATTGAAACAGTCTATTCTAAACTGTATAGTTACAGCAGTGTGACATCATGTCAGAGTCTTTTTTATCTTTCCCATCTCTGAACAATCTACATATAAAGCTTTAAAAATATTCTAAATAGTTAAGGATTTTGAAAGTCTTCCAGTGGAGTGAGTATATATTCACAGTGTCAAAAGGGAAAAACAGTTCTAAAGTACATAGAAACAACAAAACAGTAGTAAGGTATTAAATGTTAATATTAATAATCACATAAATGCTATCTACAGCTTTATTTACTTGCCATAAACAGCAGGTTGATGAGACAGGCCAATTTCAGTATGTAGTATTGAAATGCTGCACAGCTGAAAAATATTCATGAGCAAAGGGAATTTTTTGCCCAAATCCTAAAATATTTCTCAAAAAGCATAATAAGTAGGACCACTAAGGATGTATCTATACACTATTAATACCATAAAGATCAGAATTTCTATCTGAAAATAATAATAATAAAAAAAAAAGGAGCCTTTTTTTTTTACTAGTGGTATATGTGAAAAAAGGGAAACAAAACACAGTGAGAAGAGTAGCTGGAAGGTGCTGATCTTTCACAAGTGGTAACCTCATCAAAATGATTGTCTGACCAGAGGAAAGCAGTCACTTTAAGTTATTCTGCATCACAGCTGCACCGAGGGGAGGGACATTTCACCAAAACGCTGTTCCCTGGCAGGAGGATGCTGCGGTCCAGATGAACAGCAGGTGCACTATGGAACTTCAGGTGCAGCAGGTTGTAAAGGAAAAGGCTGAAGAGCTGATGAGGACCAAGCAGTGGCAGCACAGGGCTCTCTCCAGAAGGCCGGTTTGCCCTGATTGTTGCTGCCTGCAACAAATCTGCATTACATGACTACATAGTTACCTCTGCACAAGCTGGTTTAAAGCTCATACACATGTATGTACTGCAGCCACAGCGCATGTAAAGCCTCTTCACACTTAAATGAGATAATAACTGGAGAAAGATCAGTTTGCTGTGGTCTCTTTATCAGCATATGCTACCTGGAGATTAAAATCACACATGCATTTATTCATGTAGCTTAGTATTCAGTAATGCTTTATTTAGAAAGGCATGAATGCCAGAGTAAAGTTATTCAAACAATTAAAGAATTAAAGAAATAATTTATTTGGGTCGATATTAATGGATTTTCCCTTTCATTCTCTACATTAATGTCTGAATTGAGTTTTGAAGAAAAGGTCCTTCCTCCATGCCCTGAACAAGAAGTGATGACCTTTGGAAAAGACAGTCAGTGAGTACTGCAGCAATACATGACAAATGGTATGATGTGATCCAGGGGCATTAAAGCCTGCTGGTGCCCTCAGGACATGACTGAGTGATGTACCAGGGAATTTCCCATGTGCTTACTTTTACTATGCCAGTTTAGCTCTAAAAGAAAGTTGGATGGTTTAAAAAAATATATATTTCAGCTACTACAGTGCCTCACAGACACAGTCTTAATCCTGTTTGATCTGTGTAGTCTGCTAACTATATCTCTGAGCTATTTTTCCAATACAAACAGTAAATTTCTTATATGTACAATTACAGGCATGCAGGTCCCAACAGGATCAAAGCCTGCAGCTTGTTCATGACGTAGAGCTATATTTTCAGGAGATTTCCTATTTTGGTTTACCCTCTAAATATTTTTTGATGAAGAAAAATGCATTTACCTTGAATTCTACACAAACCAGTACTTAGTGCATGTATACATATATATCCCTCATATATATTAATTTGTTATATTAAAAGTTTGTGTTGGATTCATATCTCTCTGAAATTCTAGTTTTCTGAATTATTAGTTTCCTCAGCATTTTTCTCTCTCTCTGTGGTGTTTCTAGTAAACCTGACATCAGCTTCATTTAAGATAAAAAGAAAAAGATTTCAGGAGACTTCTGGAGGGAATTCTCCATAGACTTCTGGATCTATTCTGAAAATGAGACAGTAGTTAAAGAAAGCAGAATTGGAAAAGTACAATTCATTTGGCTTATCCCTCTATAAAATTCCGCTTTTTCTGTCAAAATAAGTTACCAAAGAGAACGACTGTAACAGAAAATGGATTTTTAAAAAAGCAAAAACAACAAAGCAAAGTCTTGTCATTGAACCAATAATGCCTGAATTTGCAAGTGACCACTTTTGAGTGTACTGCCAGGCTTATGCTGATTCTATTCTACATATATAACAATTGCCATGTTTAATTGACACACATTCTGCTGCAAACATTTTTCCATTCATCCAAGAAATTATGAGTTTATGTCAAAGTCCAGTATTTGTATCTTTAGTGCTGTGATTTGTACTGCATTTTCCTCTATTTCCTCAATTTACCAATCACTTCTAAATTAAGCTTCCACATGGATAAATTAGATTATACTCAAACATTTCTGATTCTCTTACCAGTGCCTCATATCACAATAAAATCTGACCACACAGTTTGCAGCAATAAGTGATAAAGGAAATTTATCCAATTTGACAGAAAAATTCCTAAAATATGAGAACAGAAGAGGTAACTAGGTGAACTGTGTTACCTCTTCACAGAAAAACAATACTGAAACAGGTTTGAAGTGCACTTTGTTCTTTACACTACAGGAATTTTTTGCAATATTTCTAAAGTTGAAAATTTTGAAGCATTCACACTTTTCTTGGAGATTGAAATACAAACAGAACCTTGCAACTTGCAGTCTAGCAATTAATGGAAAATGGGAAAGAAAAGTGGAATAGATTTAAAAGCATAAGTAAGGATGAGAGGAAAAGGAGAAGAAGGGTGAAAGGAAGGAAATGTAGATCTAATAGAAATATGCTATTTTTTCAAAGCAAGAAGTTTAATATGAATATCACTATGCTCAAAAACCAAAGAAAACAAATGAAAAATAAACGCATGTGAGTGGTTTAACTTGACAGATTTTTCAGAGAAGTGTATTAAACATCAAAGTGTGAAGACATAAGAGCTGAAACCAATGAAATATACTTCTAATTTGCTTTATTATGTCTGAAGAAATAACAGGATCTGATGTTATGATAGAAAACTGTATAACAGACAGTTACAGTATGAATTTGTTTCATGCATTCCTGTGTTTTTACTTGACCTAGATTTTGTACAGAAGCTAAATCCATTTCTCTTATCTATAATATCACTCAGTATTTTAATTCTATAAAATGAAAATTCTAACAATAATTTCCATTCAATAAATTTTAAAATTAATAAATTTTAATGCCTTAATTTTTAGTTTTCCTAAGTATGTTCTTGGATCTTGTTCTACAGGTGTGAAAGAGCCATTTGCCACCTCATTCTTTCATGGCAGTGATTTTTTTAAAAAACTGAGTAACTTCATCCGTGCTTCACCCACACACTGCAACTCTTAATTGACATTGACAACTTAGAGAACATTACGAAATGAAATATTTTCCTGGTTTGTTTTTTTTTATCTAATAGCATTTCCTCCTTCTTTGAAGACAAACTAGCAACTTCACTCTGATGAACAGCCTATTGCATTAAGAATAATCCTGTTCTTATGGAATAGCCTATTTTGTCACTGAGTGGTTTTCCTGAACCATTACTGTTAATTTAAAATTCAATATGTTGTATGAGTTGTTGAAATTGTCTTGTAGTGTGGGTTACCTCTTACATTATTAGTGCTGAATTTCATTAGCCCTTCACCTTGACAAATAGTAAGAAAAGCAAGTAAATACATCTCTGAATACACAATGAAAAGTTTCACAGTGTAAGAATATGCTGTATAACATGAGTACAGCTACTTTCCTGGTATTAACCATAGTCTAATGATTGCTTTACAAGTGTTTGCATCTACTGGCTTATAAATGCATTGGAGAAATTAATGAAAATTCATTAGAACTGAAAGACAAGGAAAGTAAACAACTATTTCTGAGAAGGAATGGTCAGACTAAAACCATAAGGCTTTCCTCTGTCCCTAGGACCAATGGTATTTTCTTATTTAGAAAGCTTGGCTTATCTAAGTAACAGCACAAACACCTACACATGCAAAACACCTACAAATATATCATTGATGAGATTTATAAATGCTCTTAGAAATATGTCTAGACATATTCTGTTGGCAGAGGTAGAATTGGGATGAATAACACCAGAGACACCTGGCCAGAACCCATTTATCCAATTGGAGTTTAATGTCTGTTCTTATATTATATGGGATTATTTCTGCCCTACAAGAAAAGGACATTTTTTTTTTTAAGTTATATTTTTGACTAGAAAAAGCAGATTTTTTGAATCAAGGTCTCAATATTTTATTTATTTTACCACCTAAATATTTTTTAATGAACCAGTATGCTTTGATAACAGAGTCATACAGACATAATAATTGCCATTAGTTTTTAAGTCAAAACCAAGGAATTCTCCATCTATTCTTTGTCTGAATGATAGCTGAAACAACTAANAAGAGACCTGGATTGTTCACTGAAATTAACAGAAAAAAATAAGTTACAGCGGGGTGGTGGAGGTTGTGGATGAAAGCCAAAAGGTGAGACAGTGCAACAGACATTTGGAATAGAGGGAACATTCCTTCTGCACAGATGATTTTCATATGTCCCATAACAATTTCCAGACTCTCACCAGCTGAGCACCTCAGACTTGCATCCTATATCTATGCCAAATTCTCACTGCTTCAGAAGACAATGAATGCTCTCCACCTTCCTTCTTCTAGAAGTTATATTATCACGGAGGAAAAAAAATTCCTGAAACCTTTAATCTAGGTATGATGCAAACAAGCATGATAAGCAAACAGAGAGAAAATTATTTTCATTAATTTCAGGATCACAGACAAATGGATCATGGTAAAAGGAAAATCAGATAATAACTTCAGTATTCAATTTTTTCTCCTTTACTGTGTTCATATTCAAATGTATTTTTCTGGTGCTGGGGAGAACCTGATTACTACATGGAATGACATTCAGCCACAAACAGCAATTTAGTGCAATGTCATTCTTTCTCTACATCACCATTAATTCAGAAAATCTTATTGGGAATAGTACCTTATTTTAAAAAAAGAGCAATAGTTCATGAAATTCTTGAAGAAATATATATTTTTGATCATATACAGGTTTTACAACACATAAGCTTTGCAAAACAAGAGTGCCTAGCAAATTGCACACTCAATGATAACTGTCACATGGCCCTAGTTCTTATTTTAAGACTAAAGGGATGCACTAATGTTAAATATGTTTCGAGTTTTGGGCAAATCATTTTTAGTTTCTGACAGAGTAATACGATTAGAGTAATATGCCCGTGATGTCTAAGCTGCACCTAACTGAACACTGCTTATTACTGTCAAGGAAAGCAGAAGTCAAATACATATAATTTATTTTAGCTCTGTCATCTAACACAGTATGGAATACAAAGTCAGTGACTAATGTAGAAAATCTAAATCACACTATAAATAGTTTTTTTAAAAAGTAAGCATAGTAAAAGCAATGTATGTATTGAACATGTACAGAACTTGCATTACTATCACAATTCTGTTAACCAAATAAAAGAGAATGTAATTACATGGAAATATGCCATTTACAGATAACTTTCTTCGACTTTTTTCATGGGAAGTTTGTAAAGGGACATACAAAGCAGTCATAGTCAATTTATATGCCAAAATCTTCACCATAATCTATTTGTATGTTGGTACACTCACCAAAGTCCTAGCATCAATAAAATATAAATCACATTTCCATTGATTTTCTTTGAAGTAAGATTTCACACGTGAAGATTTATTATAGCTGAACACAGTTATATAAGCTATTCCTGAAGGGGAAACCTGGCTTTCATAGTTACTTCTTTATCACCTCTAGTTATTTATAGGGTTTTCACTGAATCACAGAATGGTTGATGTTGGGAGGGACTTCTCAAGGTAAAAGCTCCATTCTGAAGCAGGACCAGCTATAGCCTCTTGTCCAGGGCCATGTCTAGAAGGATTTTGAATTAAAAAGTCCCTCTAAGAAGGGAGGCTGTGTAACCTCTCTGGGCAATCTGTGCCAGTGTTCTGTCATTCTCAGATGGAAATTCCCACACTTCACCTTGTGTCCATTGCCTGTTGTTGCTGAGCACCACTGAAAAGGGTCTGGATATCACACCCTATCTTTAGAAGTTTAGATACATGGATAAGATCCCTTCTGAGCCTTCTCTTCTCAACTGTACCAGCTCTGTCAGATCTGAAAAGATCAGCATTACAAAAAACCAGAAGTTGTAGTGAAGGTAAATGGACGTCTTCTTTCAACTCCTGGTGATTAAAGAAGAATGGGAATACCCAGAGCTGGAGAAGACCTAGGGGGAAGAGAAGCCCCTTCTGCAGCAGTGGGCCATGAGCTTCTCAACACTTACTCTGAGATAAAAGTACCTATATGGGCTTTAGGTGAGCAGGAATCTCTGCTTTGGAAACCTCGAGAGTGTGGGACTGACATACATGTGCACAGGTGTCTGGGGGCAAGCCAGACTTTAGGCTCAAGGTAGAGATTGCATGTCATCCTTAGCAATAAAGTCCAAATTTGCACCTAGTTTTAGAATAAAGATGCTCTGGAGTTCTTGCCAAGCAGTGAAAACTCACCTTCATTTTGGAGAACTGTTGAATTATTTCAGTTTAATGTTGATTTGACACAGTATTTTTGACCAGCTCCAGTTATCTTTGTAAAATTTGCACACCCATTGTTGACACTTAAACAAGTTTCATATTCAGCTTTAAATACTAGCTTCTGCATATTCACAGATTATGCATTTAAGAAGTTTAATAGATATTTCTTTATGACATTACTCATCACAATTATTGCTGTGAATTTGTAATTATGTCTTATAAATGTGATTGCATGTATTTATACTAATTACACAATTATAGATAATTTCATGAATTATGGAAACAAAAAGGGGGACTAAGCTTTACTGAAAGAAGTAAGTAAATCAGCAAAATAGAAATGGCAGTAAGAAAGCATTGAGAAAATGAAAGGATTCTACACAAAGTTTCTCAAATAAAGCATTTCCTTCCAAAATAACTTAGTTTAATCCAAGCTATATAAATATATTGTCTGGCACACTGTTGAATTCTGTGTAATTGAAACCAATTATCTACCTGTAGTCTGAATACGTGTATAGTAATCCTCAGTATGAAAATCTACTACTTCAAAACTTTAAAAGGAATTTAATCTATAGTTGGAAAGCATAGAGCTTATCACATTTCTTGTAGTCAGTTGAATCTTCTCATAACAAACCATAAGAGGGTGAAAAGTGACCAAAATTATCATGGTAATGCATCCTGTACATTAAAAGTGACAGCAATGTCTATAGGGACAAATATTAAAAGGAAAGCTTCTAACTGGAAAAGAATGTGTTTGCTGCAATAACAAGAAAACACCAAATAATCAAGTCATCTGTGTCCTTTCAGACCTAAGAAAATAACATAATCAATATCAGAGAAGACACTTCTCTGAATCTCCAGTATTTCTTTTCATGCACTTACCTTACAACAACAACTGAGTTGATCAGATTTAAAAATCATATAATGGCTTAAGTGCAGTATGTACACCTGCTCTTCTGCAACTAGACTTTGGGATATAAATGGATGTAAATAAATTGAACCCAACGTTGCAAATATTTATGCATATGCTTATTTTTTTATATGTACATATATTATTGCATTTTTACCACCAGATGTCCAACATAAATGCTTAAATCTACTCCTGATAATAGACTTTTGTATGTAACATTCATTTCTATATATTTTAATAATATAAGTATCTCACATAATTGTACCAGGTATCATTAAAATTTCCACATTTTTCATATGGGTTAAGTGAACATGGATAGAGACATTATGGAAGCTTAGCAGATAGCTTGTAATTAATTAAGTCATTACAGAGAGTTCATACTTGATAATGTGCTCTGTGCCGCCTATAACTACATCTAAAGAAAGTGGTTTAATTTCATACTGAAATTTTATGTGCCACACCAGCAATGATTTTGATAGGGAGCAAATGTAGAGTAACACACTAGTGAACCAGATTCTATGTGTATAACATGTCCTTTTTTAATATTAATGGTTTTTATGGGTTTTTATGGTGTTTCAAAACCAAAAAATTATAGCAGCATATTCCAAATGTATGAGGCTACACAGTATGCAAAAAAAGTTTGAATCCTTTTTAAGATTTTGGAACACTTGGTGATTGCAAATGGTATGATCACAGAAAAACAAAAGATTGAAAACTTGTATTATAGTATTTTAACAAGATGTCATCACAGCTTTCTGCATGGGGGAAGCAAGGTCAGGTCAGGAAAAGTAATACAGGTATGTTGAAACACACAAATAGCACCTGTAGGCAATAGTACAAATAGTGCCATGGAAGGTCTAAAACTGCAAGGAGGAAAATGTCATTCAAGCGAGAAGAAAACTCACAAGTGGTGCACTATACTAGCAAAAATATGGATTTGCAGCAGGACTGAATAGAAAGTCACTGTAAGAAATAAAATGCTAATCTAGAAATAGAAAATAATTTTGGTGCTGACAGTCCATCTACAGTTCAGATGCATGTCAAGTCTACTAATGCACAGTCTCAAAGGACTTAGCTGTACCAATTATAGGAGCACAAAAACAACACATAATACAAAATAATCTGGTCACCAAGTAGGACCACGTACCTCAGCTTCTGTTCCTTTATTCCATTCAATATTTCAGCTCAGCATCATAACTTAACTTACATTGCCACTGCAATAAGCCCACACTGATTTATCCTTTCAAGAACCCTTGATTCTATATAATTCTTAAACTTCAGTCAATATAGTTGCAAGCTTAAGGAACAAACACATGGCCTACTTTAAATAAGTTACCTTAACGGATTATACAGAATACACAATTAATTTATGTTCTTGCATATTTATATTCTGAAAAGGAAATTAGCAGTTGGCAATCATTACCTTCTAAAGGTACACTTATCTAATTGTTAGGGATTACTAATAAGAACTTTAATTAATACTTGGTCTTTGATTCTTATCTTCCCTGTATTACCTTGAGTCCAAGGAATATGAACGGTAACCCTGCAATAGCACTTCAAGAAGAGATGGCATAAGAGTACTCTGCAAGTCCTTAGACAATTTGCAGTTAGTCAGTGGAAAGTGTATTTTCCTTATCTCACACAGAAATAAATGGGGCCCTTGCTATCAACACTTATGTGAGGTTAATCGGTTTTGTAATTCCTGTGGCCAACAGTTCAGTTCTGAAGAAGAGTCCAAGTCATCCAGCACTGAAAAATAACAGGTATACGTTGTGCTGACATAGGAGGAATTTACAAGTAGAGGTTAAGGAGACAGAGAACAACAGGACTACGGTGAGCAAACAGATAGGCTTTTCAGAAGGGCTTAAAATCATCACAACAAACAAGCTTTCATTGCCTCTCAGAAGAGGTTGTGCAGAAGCAGAATAATAATGTTCACCAGGGTATCATGGCATTTTCTCCAAATGGAAATGTCTTACCGCAGGAAACTAAAATATTGCTTGGTTCAAATTTAGCCTGACTTTAATAAATCATCAACACTGTTGGCTGGGAATTCTCTAATGAAGTATTTTTATCCCTGTAAAGTGTCTCTATTCTCTAAATCAGTCTTTCTCCATAGTGTATTGGCTTAAATTATCTTCTGACAGAACAAGCAGGGTTTTGAGACAACCCTGCCTATTAGATTTCCTCCCAAAACTGTTTTGCTTTCCTCCCAACTCTCAGCCTTGCATCTTCTGCCTGTACAATCGATGCTGACTGAGGAGTCCTGGGGCTTCATAAGGCAATAACTTGAGTGAACCACATACTGAAATCAGCTCTAGGCCAACAGTCATGTACAGGCTCCTGGCTCATATGCAGATAAATAAGTAAACTCCGGTTCAGTGGTTGCACCAGGTGTATAATTGGAGTGCCTCAGGCTTGCCCTTGTTTCACTTCAGCTAATGAGCTATGGTGTTCAAAAAGCAAGTCTGAACACTTTAAAAAAAACTGCAGTAGAGTCTCAGTTTCCTGGAAATGCCTGTTGTTCCAGTATGATAGACAAAATGGAAAAAAGAAAGACAAAAAAAGACAGCTAAATGCTATCCACCACCCTCTCCCATATATAGACAGGATTCCAATCCTGAAATGTATAAAAACAAACACTAGGGGCAAGAAAATAGAAGTAATACTGCCAGATTCTGGAAATAGTGGAATTTTTTTTAAGACTAGTAGTTCAGTAGTTACCAGGGCATTGATAGCTAAAATGTCCAGAGCACCCCTGCTGAAGAATAGAGATCACTGAGCCAAGGATTTCGGTTATTTGGAGGTGTCCCTGACCATGGTAGGGGGAATTGGGACTAGGTGATCTTTAAGGTCCATTCCAACCCCTTAACATTCTATGATTCTATCTACTGCCACAAGCATCAAAATACTACTACCTCAATCAAGAAACTCAACAAAAAGAGGAAAATTTTGGTCCTAGTGAAGCTCTTACTAGATGTTTCATGCTTCAGGTACAGAAATGCAAACTGTCTAATGCTATATTCATGTTATGTTTGCAGTCAGCTAAGTATTATGTAACTCAGTCTTTGAAGTCCATGCCTCTTTAAGGTCCATGCCTTTTGAGAGAGTTTATTCATTTGTAATTGATGGATAAAGCTGCCTTCAGTTCCCTAATATAAATGAGCAAGTGATAGTATTTAGAATTACTAATTTCGACAAGTAAAACATAACATTTTGCTAAAGTGAATTCAATGGCACAGCTGGAGGACCAGCTAAAGCTGCAACCTAATGCTTTCTTGGTGAAGAACTGGCTGAATGGCAGAACTCAAAGGTTTGTAGTAAATGGGGCTACACCTGGCTGGCCACTGGTCACCTCCAGAGCTCGACAGGGTTCAAGTCTCGGGCAAGTTCTGTTCAGTGTATTTATCAATTATCTCAATTCAGAAGTTAAATTCACCATTATCAGGTTTGCTGTTTCATACCAAGCTGGGAGGTGCTGTTGGGTCTCCTGGGGGATAGGAGGCATTGTCTCTCCTCCTATCTCCATGTGGAGATACCCCTTAGAGTGGTCTAGATAGATTTGAGCATTGAGCAAACATTAATGGGATGAAATTGAACAAGACAAAATGCTGGATCCTGCACCTTGGAGGGAGCAATGCTGGGCACAAGTACAAACTGTGAGAGGAGTGGCTGGAGGGCAGCCCTGCAGAAAGGGATCTGGGAGTGTTGGGGGCATCAAACACCATCACCAGCTGTCAAAGGAGGTGATTATTCTGCTGTATTCAGCCTTAGTGTGGCTTTACCTTGAGTACATCTGCAGTTCTGAGCCCTGCAATTCAAAGGCATGCGGAATTTCTTGAATGCATCCAGAGGAGACCAACAAAGCTGCTGAAAGGGCTGGAAGACAAATACAAAAAGTAGCAGCTAAGGACTCTGAGCTTGTTCAATTTGGAGAGGAGGTTGAGGGGTGACCTCATTGCTTTCTAGTTTCCTGAGGAGGAAAGTGGAGAGGGAGGTGCTGACCTCTTCTCCTTTGGATCTAATGATAGGATGTGTGGGAACGGTTCAATGCTATATCAGGGAAGGTCCAGACTGGACATTAGGAAGCATTTCTTTACTGAAAGGGTTGTCAAACACTGAATGAGGCTTCACAAAGAGATGGTTGATGCCCCAAGCCCGTCAGTGTTTCAGAGGAAGTGACAGTTCCCCTTCACTGGGCACTGGTGAGGCCACACCTCAAATCCTGGGTTCAATTTTGGGCACTTCAGGAACATTGAGGTGGTGAAGATTTTCCAGAGAAAGACAGGGGAACTGGGGAAGGGTCTGGAGCACAAGTCCTTTGTGGAGTGAGTCAGGGAGATGGGAGTGTTAAGACTGGAGAAAAGGAGGCTCAAGTGAATGAGAGACATTCTCACACTCTCTTACTGCTTGAAAGGAGGGTCAGGCTTTATTCCCAAGCAACAAGTGATAAGACAGGAAGAAATGTCCTCAAATTGCACCNATTTTGGGCACTTCAGGAACATTGAGGTGGTGAAGATTTTCCAGAGAAAGACAGGGGAACTGGGGAAGGGTCTGGAGCACAAGTCCTTTGTGGAGTGAGTCAGGGAGATGGGAGTGTTAAGACTGGAGAAAAGGAGGCTCAAGTGAATGAGAGACATTCTCACACTCTCTTACTGCTTGAAAGGAGGGTCAGGCTTTATTCCCAAGCAACAAGTGATAAGACAGGAAGAAATGTCCTCAAATTGCACCAGGAGACATCTAGATTGAATTTTAGGGAACAGTTCTTCACCAAA
>VZTR01018881.1:0-37965 GCA_013400775.1 Chaetops frenatus
CTCCCAACCTCTGCCTCTGCCTCCTTGCCCAACCTTTGCCTCTGTGCCCAACCTCTGCCTCCCTGCCCAACCTCTGCCTCTGCCTCCCTGCCCAACCTCTGCCTCTGTGCCCAACCTCTGCCTCCCTGCCCAACCTCTGCCTCCCAACCTCTGCCCCTCTGCCCAACCTGAGCTCCCCTTGCCATGGGAAATCTTCTGGGGACAATTTTTATGGAAGAGATTTCAGTGGAGATTTCATTCCAGCAGCAAGGCTGCAGTTTGTGTTTGCAGAAATGACTGGGAATTCAGCTGGGAAGCAGAAGAACCAGGGCTGCCCATAAATAAGGGGATAAAGGTGGAGATGGGAATTCCAAGGCCACTCTGATGGTGCCAGGGTCAGCAGCACCACTCCAGCCATGATTTTGGTGGAAGCAGGCTCCAATCAGAGGGGGATGTTTCATTTTTATAGCCAAGGAAGGAAGGTGATAACTGTTATCCATCCTAACATGATAACTGGAGAGGAGCCTCTGTCCCCTTTTAAACCCTGCTGATAAGATTTAAAAATAGAGATCTCCAAAGCCTTAAGGCCCCTGCTGTCCCTCTGCACCTTTACTGGGAATGTGCCATGGGCCCCAGCAGGAGCTGGAGCTCTGTCCCAGTCCCCTGTGATTCCATGTGCTGCCTCCCAGGAGGAGGGGACATCCAAGGAATGGAGCTGCCACGAGGTGCTCAGACCCCTCTCTGCCATGCCCAGAACGGCCTCGTCCCTCACAGCCCCTCCAGAACAGGCTGGAAAGGGGCACAGGATGAGCTCCTGTTCCCATTAGGATTTCCTGAGTCATCAACATGACAGGAGAATGGAAAGGCACAGAGTTCCTGATGTGAAATGTAGGATTGGAAAGGCACAGAATTCCTGATGTAAAATGTAGGACTGGAGTGGCACAGAGTTCCTGATGTGAAATGTAGGATTGGAGTGGCACAAAATTCCTGATGTGAAATGCAGGATTGGAGTAGCACAGAGTTCCTGACATAAAATGCAGGATTGGAGTGGCACAGAATTCCTGATGTGAAATGCAGGATTGGAGTGGCACAGAGTTCCTGACATAAAATGCAGGATTGGAGTGGCACAGAATTCCTGATGTGAAATGCAGGATTGGAATGGCACAGAATTCCTGATGTAAAATGCAGGATTGGGGCCAGGAGAACTCACCCCACCACAGGCTACTCTGGAGACCAGTTCTGAAGCCCTTTAAATGAGAGAATCCATCGACTGAGCAGGGTCCAGACCTTAAATTTCCATTATTATTATCCCAAAAACCTTGGCCTCCCCAGACTGTGCTGTGACCTTGACATTCAGGTGCAACTGCTGTCAAAGGGATGCTGGAGCCATCTATTCCCAGGGCTGAAACTTGGTTTGAATTGATGAAATGAAGGAAAAATGGGCAGCTGCTCTGAGGAAGTTAAAGGTATAAAGGAGAGAAGCTTTCAGACAGAGCCAGGTGTTACACAAAGAATTTTGAAGGAAAACAGTGCTTTGTCATCCACCTCTGCCAATTTATGGAGGAGCATCAAGCCACATAAGAAACCACAAAAACCATTAAAAAAAAGTGATAAAGTCAGCCTGATCCCCAAAACATCTTTGTACCCAGTTCAACAGTAACACACTGCAAGAACAAGTCCATCTTTCTGGATTTTCAGTGTGTTCGGTATTTTTTAGTGCATTTACCCAGCTTTTTACATCTAAATTTGGGATTTTCCCTGCCGTGTTGGAAGCCCAGACCTTGAAGTGAGTTTCCCTGAAGCCATCTCTTACCTGGATGAGTTTGGGTCTGATGTCTGGAGAGGTGACCCTGCAGGGGATGACCACAGTTTTCCTGTCATCCACGATGTAGATGACACTAGGGTGTTCTGAGTACATCTCCACAAATGGATTCCTGTAATCTGAAAAGAACATGGATTTGGAAAGCTGCTCGGTCACTGCAAGGGCACTGAAGGGTGAGCACTGACCTGCCCAGAGAGGTTCCCTTTCTGGAAGGAGTCAGGCCATCCAGTGACACCCTGCCACTGTCACACAGGGATCCCAGCCAGGGACCAATCCCTTGGATTCGGCCCCATGCTCACCCAGAAACGGCCCAGAATGGCACTTTTCTGTGCAGACACATGAAAAACTTCATGGATTGCCAGCTCAAGGTGCTAAGACACTCCTGGGCCTTGGGAGCCCTCCTGTCCTTCATCTGGGGGCATCAACGTGCCTTTCCTGGCTGATGACAACAGCCTTTGCTTGAGGAATGCCATGGAAATTCCCAGGTGCTGTCACCTGGAGTTAACCCTCAGGGAACCAGCTCAGGGCAGAGCTGATTTGCTCCTTTGCTCCTCAAGCCAGCCCAGCTCCTCTCCCAGCCACAGCAAGGCCCAGATGGACAGGGCAGAGCGGCCCTGCTGCCTTCTGTGGGGTTTGGAGCTGCATTTCAGCCCTGAGAACGGGGGGAAGTTTGTCCTGAGCAGACCACAGGAACCGTGGGCTTCATCAGGAGGAGAGTGAGTGTTGGCTGGAGCTGTGTGTGTGACAGAAAGGCCACGTGTGAGGCGGTGATGGTGTTGGACAGAAAAGGCTCTCGGGGCACTGTGCAGGGGGCAGAGCTGTGGGGTTTGTGTGGGGAGCTGAGCACCAGCACTGAACCTGATACAGAGCCCCAGTCTGGATTATTCCTCTAATCTCCAGTGCTGTTTTCCATGCCAGCTTTTCTTCCCTGCCACTGGTTTATCCTGGCTGTGCTTTGGAGTGAGGGCATTGCAGGAAACGTTATGTGGGAGAGATTAATTAGAATTAAAACATCAGAGCTCTAATCTCCCCACATTTAGGAAGTTTCAGATACACATCTGCACTTTCTGGTCAGGCAGGTCCTGGTTCTAATCAGCCCTTGAGTTGAGAAACCTGATCTTTGAACCACAGCTTTGTAACTTGGTCCAAGCCCCAAAACAAATAGGAAATATTTATACACAGTCCAGCATCTCGTGCACTTCCCCAAAAATGCTAAATTCTCCTGTTGAGTCACATTATGAAAATGTGTTTAGTGTTTGTCCCTGAGCTGCTCAATCCCTCTGCAGTCTTGCTCTCCACGCTGGGAGGTATCAACTGTGACAATATTTTTGTTTTTATTCTGTTCTTAAAAACACACCGCATAATTAAAAGAAGATCCTTGGGTGATTTGTGATAGGAAAAAGCAGAGAAAGTAGATTTTTGTGTATTTGCAACAAAGTGCAAAAAAGCTGTCAGGGGAAATGTAATCACAGTTATTTCTTGTCCTGTGGAGAAAAGGAAAGAACAAGGAATGTGCCACATGACAGGGGATGGACAAAGGTATACGATGGATGGAAAAGGGTATAGGATGGATGGATAAAGATACAGACCAAGTGGAAATTTGCTGGGAAAAAAAGGAGCTTCCTGATACCAAACTACTCACAATTCGGGATCAAATTTTGACTGAAAAGATGGAAGCACTGAATTTAAAAATATTTCTGCCAGTATTCTTAGAAAGAATTTCAGAATAACACTGTTTGTTTAAGGAGTAACATACATCAAGAGAAGGCAGCTAAGCAAATATTAAATAATCCTAAAATGCAGGAAAATATTGAACTGTGCAATGATTGATCCATCTTAGTCAAAACAGCATAAAATGTCTCAAAAATACTTCCGGTTTAGGGAAAAAATATAATTATTTAACCCCATTCTCCACCATGTCTCCTGAACACCAAGAGTCATCTCTACCAAATTTTCAGGTTCACAAGAGACCTAAAGTTAATCTACCTTTTTCCAGCTGCAAATAGGGCAGATATGGTGCTACTGATCCACCTAAAGGGAAGGGCAGCAGGGATTTACAGGGTGTGTGACAGAAACTCTATTTCAGTCCCAACTGATTTTCAATAGCAGCCTGCTCCTGAATTGCCACATTTCCAACCAGGAGCTGCAGATAAACTCTCCCAGATAAAGTACAATCTGAATTGGAAGCCAAAATAGATAAATCTGGCCTTCTACCATCACTCTTTGAAATCTGGATGGTATCTTAAAATCACCGTGCACTTAACAGCAGCGAGAGCCAGTTTTTGGGTGATAAAGACTGGGAAAAGGAAAGGATGGCTTCAGCTGTGGTGATTGTTAATCACTCATAATTGTGGGTGTTGGGTCTCCTGGGCATCATTCTCACTGTGTTTTAAAAAAAAAAAAAAAAAAAAAGAGAAAGGTTTTCTGTTTTATGGGTTCTCCTCTTTGCTAAGCCAGTGGGGTGTCCTAGAGCAGATGGCTGTGATTTGGGTTATCTCAGTGATTGGTGTTTTCTCAGTGGTTTGGGTTATCTCAGTGGCTGGTGTTTTCTCAGTGATTTTTGTTATCACAGTGGTTGGTGTTTTCTCAGTGATTTTTGTTATCTCGGTGATTTTTGTTATCTCAGGGCTCTGTCCAGTTTATACCCAAGCCTGGAGAGCTCTCTGCCTATGAAAGGGCTTTTGCTTCCCTGTTTCCACCTGCAATATCAGAGCCCTTAAACAGGTGGGGATGATATCTGTGGGTGGGATACCTGTGGGTGGGACACCTGTGGGTGGGATACCTGTGGGGTTGGCCCAGCTGGTCAGAGCACGGTGCTGACTAACAAAGCCCGGGCTGTGGGTTTGATCCCTGCTTGGGCCGTTCACTGAAGCGCTGGGACAGATGATCCTTGGGGGTCCCTTCCCAGCCCCACTCAGCTCCTGGGGTGGGGGTGCAGCTGTGGCAGCAGCTCCTGGGGCTGCCCTGCTGCAGGCTGGAGCTGAGAGCTCAACCAGGAGGTGGGGGCTGCACCTGGGCAGGTCGAGCACCTGGGGCTGTCCCTGAGGCCATGCAGGCTTTGTTTCCCTCCCTAACTGTGGAACTCTGTGCAAAAGGGAAAAAACGATGCCATAGAATCCCTGAACGGTTTCGGCTGGAACCTTAGAACCCATCCAGCTCCACCCCTGCCACGGGCAGGGACACCTTCCACCATCCCAGGCTGCTCCGAGCTCCACCCAACCTCACCTGGGACACTGCCAGGGATGGGACAGCCTCAGGAACCTCAGTCATCGAGCACTAAAGAGCTCCAGGACACAGTGAGGAGCTCAAACCTGGGTGTGTCCTGCTTCCTGTTCCTGCTCCAGCTGCTCCAAACCCCCTCCTGAGCAGTGCCCTTGGGAAGGAGAGGCTTCCCAGCACTTCCCAGGCAGCTGGACTGCTCACTTAGCAGATAAGCAAATATAAAGCGGCTCAGCTTTGGGGCTTAACAGAATGACAAAGGATAAATTCTGAGCTAATCAGCTGCCAGCTGATACCTTTGTTATGGTTTGTGCAGACAGAAAAACGGATCCCTCATGAAACCCCTCAGCAGTTCAGAGTGATGGTGGTGTGGATGAATGACCTGCTGGAACATCAGGAGTGTCACTGCCAGCTTTACAACCGTGCTCGCCACCTCCACTCCACCAGCAATCAGTTAGCTCCCTGTAAAAAAGTCTCTCAGAGACAGAACTTCTTGAAACAAAAGGGACGGGGTCACTTCTCCTTAAAAATGATAACCTCAGCCTGGAGGAAGCTCTCCGGTTCCAGGTGGGGTAAATCAGCTGCACTCAAGTGCTGCAATCTGGGGAGCTGTGGCGTGGGGAATGCAGGTGCTGTCCTCTCCACAGCCACCAGCTCTCAACTCTGAGGGAAAACTCCTCAGCAAAGAAACCCTTTATGGAAACAGCGTTTCCCTGAAGCGTGGCCCGTCTGTTCCTGCCGAGCTGGGAAGGTGAAATGCCCTCTGAATGTCCCCCGGGAAGAGACACCCAGCAACTCCCGCGGGATAATTGAAAAGAATGATTTACTGCGGGCTGCAAAGCTCGTTGCGTGTGAAGAAAGACAAGAGCTGAAGCACTTTGGGGACTCATCAGCTGCAGCCCCAGCCTGGGGGCGAGGGCAAGGCCCCTTCCCTGGCTCTCAGACTGGATGTCTGGCTCCCCAGGTCACTGGAAGGTTGCAGGAAGCTCCGGCAGCCCAGGGTGTTGCTATTTCCCCAGCAGGGCTGGGGAGGGAACACAAAGAGCAAAGCCAAGGAAGCTGTGGCAGCGGGATGGGGAGGGAAGGGACTGTCCGGCCCCGGGACAGCCGGCACGGAGCACTCAAAAGTAACTCAAAGGTCAAGTGGCTGCAGGGACCTTTGTTCTCCTCCAGGCAGTGAAGCCTGTCATGTTTAGGTGCTCCTTGTGCCCAGGAGGAGATGAATTGCTGCTGGAAATGAGCTTTGGGAGAGACCTTGCAGCTCTGCTGGGCAATGTCAGCTGAGTCCTCACACCTCCTGCACAGGCCCAGGACAGGCCCAGGACACAGATCCAGGACAGGTCCAGGACACAGGTCCAGGACAGGTCCAGGACACAGATCCAGGACACAGATCCAGGACACAGATCCAGGACACAGATCCAGGACAAGTCCAGGACAGATCCAGGACACACATCCAGGCCTCCCTGTGACACCTGCTCTTTGTTCAGTGTCACCTGCAGAACAGGGGCCTCTCTCCAAGGGCTGTCCACTCCCCCTCTCAGGGGCATCGCAGCCCCATTCTGCCTGCACCCAGCATGGTATAGGTTCCACCTCTCCTACATCTCTTCATTTCCCTGCCTGTGCCTCTGAAACCTCCTCCTCACACACACAGAGGGTTTTACACTGGATTTTGGGTGCTTTTCTGTGCTGCCCGTGTCTCCTGCACCGTGACAGGGATTTGTGTCCTGGTGTTTGTCTCACATCCCAAGCCCTGGCGCTGACATCCCTCTCCCTGCAGGTGCTGGCAGCCCACGAGGATGATGAGCACTAAATGGCCTTTGAGGACAGCCATTCACGGCTGTTCATGCCCGTGAAATCCCCGAACATTCTCGTTTTGCCTCTCACTTTGTTCCAGCTAAAGAGAATTCTCTCGCCATCACCATTTTTTTTCTCCACTCAGCCATACCTAAGCTGGGGAGCCTGGGCAGAGCTTCACAGGTTCTCTAAGTTCATGTTTTTGACATAATCCCCGTGAAGTTTGTCTTCATCAAGGTCAGAAAGGCCGAGAGGAGGTTTATAACCTGTTCTTTACAGTAATAGCAGCATTAGCAGTGCAGTGGCACTTTGGGCAGAGCATTTTGGAGAGCTGCACAAGGAAACAGCCTGGCCTGCTGAATTCCCCCTGGTGACCCACCAAAGCTGCCTCTAGGTACAGGAGTGACTCCTGTAAAGGCACTTGGATCTTTGAAAATAAAAGACCTTTTGGTTTGGCAGGCCAATGAAAAGAATTGGTGGTGGAATGTTTAGATTAAACAGAAAGCAGAATATTTTCTCTTTAGGCAAAACAAAAGTGACTGCAAAACCCCCAGAAGCCATTCTGAGTCAACATGAAGCATTCTGTTTTGGTCAAATGAAATGCATTCTTCCCCTGGAGATTACTGTTAGAAACACAGGAGTATTTGTAGAGGAAAAAAAAATATTACTCTAAAAATGTGTTACTTTAAAAATTGTAGGAGCAAAACGCTTCTCACCGCCAAGCAAATAAAGGCAAAATGGAAAGATTTATTTTAAAAGATCCCAACAAAACACCACAGAAAAAAAAAGAAGCCTCCATGCTTTGTCTGGAATTATGTTTCAAGCAGCAGAAGAATTTATAAATTCTGATTCCCCCAGCAGATTTTAGGCAGGCTTTGACCCTGTAGAAAATATTCCCCAGCTTTACCTGAAGTCCCATGAAGAACAGATCTCCCCCTTGGGGAAGGCTCAGCAATTAGAGCTCCTGAGTGGATAAAAACCAGGAAGGAAGCACTGGGGGAAGTGTGTTTGGAAATTTAGAAATTCTTGATCCATGGGGAGCGATCCTCTCTTCCTGCTGGGCTGTCAGGAGCTCATTTTATCCTCCAAGGCTCCTCCACTTTAAACAGGATCTGATGTGAAGGTACTGAATGCCTTGACTCCGAGCTAAAAGCACCTTGCTTTTCCCTTGGATGATGCCCTTAATCCTCGAGGGTCCTGCCCAGGGCACAGCCTAAGTTCCCTGTGCTCTGGCACTGGGATGGCTCCCCCACCAGATTTTAGGCAGGCTTGACTTGTGAAAATATTCCCCAGCTTTAGCTGGAGTCCCATCAAGAACAGGCCTCCCCCCTTGGGGAAGGCTCAGCAATTAGCAGCTCCTGAGTGGATAAAAACCAGTGGGGGAAACGTGTGTGATTGTGGCCTTTGGGCTTCCATTTAGAAATCCTTGATCCATGAGCAGGGATCCTGTCTTCCTGCTGGGCTCTCAGGAGCTTCTGCTGCTCACTCATTTTATCCTCCAAGGCTCCTCCCCTGTAAAGTGAGACCCTTGAGGATCTGACTTGCAGGTGCTGGACAGGGACAGCCACTTTATCTGCAGGACACACAGCTCTGCCTCAGGCTCTGGCAGCAACTGCAGCTCTCTGCAGCCTCAAAGGGGAAGAAATGCAGCTCCAGCTCTGTTCCCACTGGGAAATATCTTGGAAAAAGCAAGCCCAAGCCCAAAGCTGTCACCCTGGCCCTGCAGTTCTGTTTCTCACTTTTAGATTATCTCTGCAAACTGTCAGGAGGATTAAGGAGGCAGAAATCAGCTTCAAAGGGCATCAGAACCAAAGTATGATCTCATCTGAGGAGTGCTTCCATGCACTTCCAGCCTCTTTAGGTTTCTTGTGGTGGGAAGGGGATGAGGATGATGGGGCTGCTCATCCCTGGGCTGTGCTGGTGTCAGGAAGAGGCTGTGGCTGATGTAAACTCCCTGCTGCAGCACTGGGACCACTTTTTCTCACTCTTTGTAGCATCAAGGCAGAGGTCCTGCCCTTTCCTGGAGCTGGCCAGCAGGGAGATGCTCCAGCAAGACAATTGGCTCGGATGCATCCCCATTTTCCCTCTGGAATGGCCTCAGCAGGACTTGTGCTCCCATAAAAATGTCTGTCTTGCTTCAAATTTGATTTCCAGTCCTTGTGCTCTGGACTCCTGGCAGGACTGCACCGTGGCTGGTGCCTCCACAGTGCCCACGTGGGCTTTAGAAGGAGCCAGAACTCAGATTTTCTGTGGGGGCATCCTCTGGGTTTTCTGTGTTCCTGTGAACACCAGTGCTGAGAATCACATGGATGACAAAGAAAACGACTCTCTCAGTCCTGTGCGTTCCTAACTCCCACTGGGGTGGTGGAACACCAGCAGCTGCTGGATCTGGGTGGGCAGACCCTGCTAAAATGTTCTCTGTGAAATTGTTTGTTGGGGACGAGGTGAAATCCTGCTGGGACGAGCAGGAATGGGGGAATCAGAGCCTCGTGGGCAGCCAGCACTGGGCTCACACACAGCATTTGGTGCCAGCTGCAGTCAGAGGGGGTGGGACTGGTGTTTCTGAAGCAGCTCTTTGAGAACCAGCTCTGCCATGGCCATAATCACTTCAGGAAATGGAAGAACAGCCCTGCTTCGCATGAAAGATGCTGAAGGATGTTGCTGGCCCCAAAGACTGAGGAGGTGCCTCTTGTGGCTCTGCAGCTGTGGCAAAGCAAATGCCTTTGGGAGGTGGGCAGGAATGCCAGCTTGGAAACCTGGATGAACTTTTCCAGCCACTCTTTGGCAGGATGTGCCCAGCTCCAGTTCCCTCAGCACCAAAGTCACACAGGGTGGGGGCAGCAGGGCTGGGGGGGGGCTTGTTACTTTCTCTGATCACTGGCCCAGGGGTACAAAATGAGCAGCAAACCCTTGACTGTGGCCCAGGGGCTGCTGAGGAGCTGAGGAGGATTTGAGGCAGGAGCTCTTGCAGCTGGCAGCCCCAGGACTGTGACTTTGCTGACACTGACAGTATTCCAAAGAGCTGAGAGCTGCAAGTCCTGGCTCCTGTCTAGACTGGGGTAGCCCTTTGGGAAGGTGGAATGAATCTTTGCTTGATTTGTCTTTTTTCTTTCTTTTTTTTTTTTTTCCTCCTTCTCTAAGCCCTGATAAATGTTATATGTGGCCCAGTGTCCTGGTTTCAGCTGGGAATGATATCTGTAATGGGCTATTGGAAAATGTGGGATGTAGGACCTGGCATGATGGAAAAAGATATGGAATAAAGGGTGGGTGCTGACCTGGTTTTATCTGGGATTGAGTTAGTGTTTTCTAGCTGGAACAGTGCTGTGTTTTGGATTTAATATAAGAATAAAGTGGACAACACACTGAGGGGATCCCTGTCAAGAGGACTGTCTGCATTTTCACACAGCTTCCCTTGGCACAGGGATCCCAAAGGCTGCAATAAAAGAGGATTTTCCTCCCAGGGAGGTGTCCCTGGGTCAGCAGGGGTAACTGCACCAGGCAGATGGAAGCAGATGCTGTGGCTGAGTGGCTGTGGCAGCATTTTCCATGGAGCTGCCCCTGCAGAGTGGGAGCAGACCCTGCCTTTCCCTGCAGAGATTATCCCTCAGAGCTGTGATGGAATTGACACAGTTAAAAACTCCCAGCTATTTCTGCTCCAGCCCTGGGCTACTCTGTCTTTCCAACAGGGAGATGGGCAACAGCAGAAGGGGTTGTCTCCCTCTTTAATTATGATCCTTGGGACCTGCAGCTGCAGCAGGAGGCAGAGAAGGCCTCGGGAAGGGTTAATTCAGGGTGAAGCTCCTGAGCTGTGCCAGAGCACAGCTGAGGGGTGGCAGCTGCCCCTGCTGTCCCCAGGGGTGTGCAGGGTCACAGCTCCAGCACCCCACGGAGTGCCAGCTCCTGCCAGAGCTCACAAACCCCTCCAGGGAGGCTGGGGAAACAGGAAATAATGGCCAATAACAGGGCTCCCAACACAATCATGTTCTCATTTCGGTGTCAAGCAGCTGGCCAGGAATGAAGGGAAAAATACCATTCCCCTTCCTTTTTTGGCAATAATGGCCTGTAACCCCAGAGGAATCTCCAGCCTTCAGGGGCTGGCTCCACATTTTCTGCCTCCACCTGGCTCAGCCTCACAAACACCCCACTGAGCTCTCTCCACAAAACATCCACAGAGAGGAGCTTTGGGCATCACCCCTGGCAGGGATCTGTGAGTTCCCTCACTTGGAGATATCTGGAGGGTTTCTCAGTGCTGCCCAGACACTGCCACAGCAATTTCCTTCAAACAGGCACGTTTCAATATTGAAGAAAGCCACAGGTGTGCTCTGAACTCCTTGTTTAAGTCCACAGCAGTTGCCTCATCCCCAGGACAGCCTGGTGGCTTCCAACAAATATCCACAGGAATGGAATGGCAGGAAGAGCGTGCCCTGAGGCCAGATCCATGCTGAGGCATAAATAGCTCCATTCCACGGGGCCAAGCACCTTCCCCAGCCTGGCAGGCCAGATCCCAGCAGGAACCTGCAGCTTCTGGGCTGAGCTGGGGGGCAGAGCCCTGCTTTGGGGTGCACAGCACACGCTGGAGCATTTCCCACCCACTTTTCCTTCCATGGCTTTTCAAGCACAGGAGTCTGAGCAAGAGCTTTTAGAGCAGGGAGGATGTGGGACACAATTAAAGTGCACCTGAGAGGGTGATTTTGTGCTGTTTGTCAGGAGAACCTTGGCAAGCAGGAGGACATCCTGCCTCTTTTTTTTTTTTAGGACCAGCTCTTTTCCAAAAGCATCCCTGGCGAGGCATTTCAAAACTTGGGATATTTTCTTCAGGAAAGTGCTCAGGCAGTCCCAAAAGGTCCACAACATTTCCTGCACGTGCCTCTGCCACAGAGTAATGCAGGGCTGGGTAGGCAGCCAGGGCACTGAATCAGGAGAGAGAATTGAGTTTCCTGGAGCGTGGGATGGGCTGGGTTAACAATGTTGGGCCTGGGGCATCTGAGCTGGGTGTAATGGGAAAAGGAAACAGCTCAGCACAAGGACCAGGGTGGATAAAGCAAGCAGAGCACCAAGAAAAAAAACAGAGAAAGGAAGTAGAAAGGGAGAAAAAAAAAAAAGACTTCAGGAACTAAGAAGTAATGCCAAAAAGCCACTTTCCAATTAGAGGAAAACTTGCTGGGAAAGCAGGATAAGGGTAGAAAGGGACTATTTTCAATGGGCAGGAAAGTGTCATCCACACGAATTGAGCAGGTGTGCTCACCTGGAGGTGCAAAAGCTGAATTTAACTGTGTGGGCACATCAGGGTCCCCTGGGGGATGGAAATCACTCCTTGTGTTGGTTCCCCATTATGGGCAACACCCTGAGACCCTGAGCCAGAGCTGCCAGCAAAGATTGGTGTTTTCTGGAGGTGTAGGCTTGTTTGAAATACCATCAGATAAACTCACTGCCTCTCCAGCACTGGTGTAAGAGGATTCAAAGAACCACATTTTAGCATTTACTGGGAAAATGAAATTAATTCATCCACATGTATATTTCTGGGGAAGGGATGGCTGAGCCTATCCAGCACCAGAGGAGTTCATGTCATCACCTATTCAAGGCACTAAAAGTCATTTCCTTCATCTGAGGAGTCACAATCTCAGCTTGGAAGATCCAAGATGATTCAGTGTTTAGTAATGCATTTGTCAAGTAGATTTGAAAAAATCACAGCATTTGGGGGGAATATTCTAACAAAAATTCCCGTTATTGGAAGGGCTGTTCAATAGGTTGCATTCACTTAACCACAGAGGACCATGCTTCTCTGAAGTTCCTGCTCCCATTTATTCTTGGATCTGAACTCAGTGATTCTGACCTGTGGGGGAGAGGAAGCTCAAAGGGAACAAAAATGAGCAATGGGACATTTTTTACAATAAAGTATGTCCCATGCACTCGCCCAGCTCTGCTAGGAATGTCTCACAGATATGTGGACAAATGTGTAGGAGGGGAGGAATTACAAAGAATCCTGTTGGGAAGGTTCATGCCTGGGGAGGAAGGGAAAGAGAGAAGGCTTGGGCATTCAGGATGAATCTTTTGAAAAGCACTGTGGCAGCAAAACACTTTAGGACTGAAGAATTCAGTCTTAGAGGACACAGTCTAAAGCTGTGCCAAGGGAAATTTAGGTTGGAAGTTAGGAAGAAGCTTTTTTACTGAAAGAGTGATAAAGTATAGGAATTGTCTGCCCAGGGAAGTGGTGGAGTCACCATTCCTGGATGTGTTTTAAAAAAGACTGGATGTGGCACTTGGTGCCAGGGTTTAGTTGAGATGTTAGGGCACGGGTTGGACTCGATCTTAAAGCTCTCTCCCAACCCAGTGACTCTGGGATTCTGTGGAAAGGAAAGGATGCTTAGGGAAGTTGGAGTATCTGTTACTTGGAACACTAAAATGATGGGACAACCCAGCTTTCAAACCCTGGAACTGAACAGGATCTGGCTCTCCCATCCACATCCCTGAGAATTCAGCTGCCGTGAAAACCCAAAGATATTCGATCTGTTTGGATCAAATGCCAGAGCTGCTGCTTCCTCCTGGGCCAGTGGGGATGTGGGATCTGGGCCAGCCCCTGCACTGCTGCTCCTGCCTCACGCGGCTCCCGCGGCCCAACGCGCTTTAATGTGGAATTCTTACCTTGGACAAAGACATAAATCCTGGCCACGAGCCCCAGGTGCTGGGGGGCGCTGCTGGGGGCACAGGTGAGGTACCCAGTGTCGTTGGCAGTGGCTCTCCTGAGCACCAGCTGGCTGCAGCTCAGCCCGGGCCCGTCGCGGCAGCCGCTCACCTGCACCCGCGGGTTGTCCTCCCTCAGCTGCCAGCTCACAGCCGGGGCTCCCCTGCCGGCACAACACACCCCAATTATGCAGAATTCAGCCAAAATTGGCCCTTCCTCCCGGCCGATGGTTCCCAGCGCTGCCCCCCACTCTTTGTAGTTCGCGAATAAACGGTGAAAGTGGCGGGGTGTTTGCATTTCCCCCCGTCAGAAATCGAGCCGCCCCACGCTGCTGCCCAGAGTGGGGGACATTCCTAAAATACTCCGTGGGAACTGCGGCAGGCTCCTGGAGAAAAAAGTTTAATTTCTCTTCTAAGACACTGCCTGAACACCAGTTTGTTTTTATAGCACTGTATTTTAGCCACTTCAAACAGTAGAAGGCATCAGATAAAATTATATGTTTGTTCCAGGCGGAGGACTTGGCATATTTTAACAGCTAAATTAATGTGTATTTTCTTGCACTGAGGCTGCATGGAGAGAGGAGGATATTTATGTAAATTTGCATCACCTTTCTTGCTTAATCAGCAGTGACTCAGTCTTGATTTTTGTGAAGGGCCTGAAATTAATCAGGTTACAAATCTGGGAATATCTGCTCAGGAAACGTTTTTTTTTTCCCAATTCCCCTTGTGACAGCAGCCAGAACATGGAGCCAGGAGGGCAGAGGATGGACATTCCACCCACCTGACCCCTGTGCTGCCAGATCTCCAAGCACAGCTGGTGAGAAATGCAATTCCATGGAGCTGAGGACAAAAAAAGCAGGAGCTGGGTGTCACCTGCTGCAGGACACAGAGCTCCCAGCTGATCCAAGCCACAGCTGGATGTGCTGGAGGCACCAGGCCACGGCAGCAGGAGCTCCTGGAGCTCCCTCTGAGGGCTCTGGGGATGGGCCAGAGCTACCACACAAGCCTAGGAGATGAAGATGATGGTGTTTTTTGTAGCAAACTGGTTTTCAGTGTAGAAATGGGTGGGTTAGGGGGGTAATCCCCTGTGGATTTTCCTGGGGAAGAAGCTGCTGTTGGAGAGAGGGAGTTCTCTGTGTGTTTGCAGAGGAGCCACTCTCCCCTAGAACAGGGGGTTGGCTCTCCCTTCTCCCTCAGAGAATTCCCACTGCCATTTGCTGGGCTGAGGAAGGAGTGAGAACCCCTGGATTTCCCCAGCTCAGCTGCCAGGGAGAAATCCTGTCTAGACACACTGACCCAGGGCTGAGATGGCAATGCCCAGAGTGTGAGTCTGTGTGAAATTCCCACTGAGCCAAGAATTCCAGAGCTCCAGGGGCCTGCAGGGGTGCAGTAGGTGCAGACAGAGCACGTTTGCCAGGACATCCAGTGACATTTCCACAAACATCCTCTTGGCCCCTGTTCCTGCCCGTCCCTCTGTCGCCTTCCTGGAGAGCAGGAGGAAGTGGAGCTGAGCTCTTGAAGTTATTCCCAGCACCAGGCTGAAGGAGAGCACTGGGAAAAGTGGGAATATCCTCTCTGCTGGGCAGCCTCACCCCGGTTCTTGGATGTTCTGGTGGCTTGGACTGCCCCAGCCCACGTCAGAGCAGCTTCCTGTCCCTCCTGAGCACCCAGAGCTCTGTCCCCACCCTACCCACGTCACTGGTGACTTCAGGACTGGGATTGCTGGCCTGGAACAGGGACCAGAGCCAGCTCCCGTGGAGACACAGCTCCCAGCACGTCACCCTGTCCTGCCCCTCGTCACCCACAGCACTCTGGTGTCCTTCCAGTTCTGCTCTAGTGGCTCTGCAGGGCAGCTCTGGGATTTCACACCTGGGCTTCCCTAAATCTGTCCACCTTTTCCCCCTACATTATCCTGGTGGAGGGTGAAGCCTTTGGCTGTTGCTTTGGGATTTTTACACATCTTCAGCCCCTCCACCAAAAAAACCAGGAAATCTTGGCCAAGACCCTCAAAAGGCTGGAGCTGAAGGTAGGAGCTTCCAAATTCCTCTGGAAGCACAAAGAATTCCAGAGCTCCCCTGGGCTAACCCGTGAGTGAGGCAGAGGAGGCAGGAGAGCAGCCACCCCCAGAGGGGCTGATCCAGGGAATCCTGCATTCAGAAACCACATTTTTCCTTCTGTTTCCAGGTTTTGAATCACCTGAGCCAAGGAGCTGAAGTGCTCCAGACCCTGGTCCCGTGTTACATCCCATGCTCACACATTTCTCTGTTTCTCAGACCTGTCATGGGGATTTCTTGCTTTGCACCCATAAAGCAAGGTGGGACTGAAGTGCTCACAACTCCTACAACTCTTTATTCACCTGGTGATACGAGAAAAGTTGGGTGCTGCTCCAGATTAAAGAGGTGGTGGATGGAGAACTGCTGGGAATTGTTGATTTAATTGGCCTAGGGCACTCCAGGGACCTCGAGTCCACACAGGTTTTATGGAGAGCACCACTGAGGTGTTAAAGGGCTGCTTAGACTTTATTGCCATCATGTTTGATGTTTGCCAAGCTAAAAATACCACGGGAAGGTTGCTCTGACCTCATAAGCCACACGGCAAGCTGGAGGTATTTGGAAAAGAGCTGCCTTACACTCCAGAAGACATCCCAAATTTACACAGTCTGAGTCCATGCACCTCTCACTATAACAAAGAATTAAATAGTCTGGGACAAAAATCAGAGAGGAGGTGTCAGTGTAACCTAAAGCTTAGATTCCCCTTCCCACTGCTTTTTTTTACTGTTTTCAGTAACTTCTGTTGCAGGAAACCATCCAGGTAGTGGCTCCAGCCAAGGGAACCTTGCAAGAAGATGTAAAATCAGTGTGTGTGTGTGAGAAAGAGGGGAATTGTGAGAGTTTGTGTAACCCTGAGCCTTTTTTTCCTACAACACTCTCAGAAAAAACCCTGAGGAACAACCTCTGGCAGTAGGGAAGTGTAAAGATCCCACTCAGAACAAGCAACACCTCCATCCACCTCAGTCTGGGGCCTTTTGTGGGACCCAGAAGCTGCTGTGAGTTCTGGCACTGCAGAGTGCTCTGGGTTTGCTTCTTCCTCATGTGTCAGCTGTAACCCCATTCCCAGAGCATCCTCTCCCTGTCATCCCCAAAATCCTGCTGGTCCTTGCCTGGCTGGTGGCACACGTTGTGCCAGGACTGAGGAGCTGCTGTGATTTACAGCAGCAGCACTTGAGTTTTTCACAAGTCCTGGTTAAATTTGATTTAAAGAACGTGTTGTGTTTGAACAGGCTGGGTCTTTGTACACACAGTGACTGCTGCTTATTTAGGATCATATTATGGGCTAGGCGGCAGTTCCTGGTGATTTTGTTCGTGGTTTCCTCATGGACAGGGAGCAAAGGAGAGATTTCATCTGCAGAGGAGCTGAATCTGCCCCTGTTTCAGAGAGGATTTCCAGCCATGTCCTCAAGCACAGCACGCCCTGCTCCCATCAGCTCTCCCTGTGCTGACTCAGGGCTTTGCTTGGGCCCCTGAACGACACAAAGAATTTGGCCAGGCTGACCCCAGACTCTCCTCCCTGCTCTGTCACAGCCCATCCACCTCCCCCCAGCCAGCCCCATTCCCAGCTGGCCGAGCACCAGGCTCTGCTCTGCCCTGGAGCTCATCAACACAAGGACAAAAATCCGGCATTTTTTTGGAGCAATCCTTACCAGCATTTTATTTTTAGGGTGTCTCCTGGTGAGATGATGATTTGGTCCTTGGAAATGCTCAGCCTTGGTTTCTGAAGGAGCTCTTCGGCAGCGAGACCTGACCCAAAAACAAAGAACAACCCATCATTAGTTTAGACGGGGCTATTCAGTGGTGTCAGAGCAGCACAATGCACTCGAGGCAGGCTCTTTGTTTTGTAAATAGTTCCTAATTTGGGGGCCCAAACAGTGCTGCGTTTATCCCTGGTCGGGAGATGCCCTCAGTTTGTTTTTGTTTCCTTTATTCCTCTCTTTCTTTCCTGACACCGAGCACCTGCGTTTGTGCCAATGGTTTTTCGAGCCAGCTTTATTACTGAATTATCACCGATTTAGGAGAACTGATTTGTGTCAAAAGGATTTTGCACACATATAAACGTGGAAGGAGACAGGTCCTTGGGAAATAATTTGATGGGTGAGCTCACACATTGCATTTTAATCAACAGCAGAAGACAAAACAATAATTCTGGGGAACAACTCTGTGATATTAAAGGCAAATCGAAAGCCTGGTGTACCCCAAATCACCATTTCCAAATCACCATTCCCAAGTCACCATTCCCAAATAACCATTCCCAAATCCTGCATCTGAGCTGGACCCCGGGCTCAGTGGGCTCTGTGGTTGAGGAGTCTGTGACTTTGTCAGGTCTCTGATGACAAGGGCCATTAATGACAGCAGTGACAAAGGTCTCTCTCATCATCTCCTGGCCCAGGAAATGTCTCCCACCCGTGGAAGTGTCCCCAGGGAGAATCTGAGTGTACATCTACAACGAGACAATGCTCAGAAAGTGAAACTGAGAACAGCCAGAAGTGGAGGTTGGCCAGGCTGGTTGCTTTGTCCAAATTCAAAGGAACATAATCAAGGAGAGGAGAAAGCAGGCTCAGATAAGGATCTCCACTTCCAAAGCTCTCACATTAAAGCCCTGTTTTCTTTCCCTTCCTGCTCTTCAAATCTCTCTCTTCTCCTGTACCTCGAACTGGATAAGCCAGAAATCCTCACAGGGCTCCCAGCACGGGCATTATTTGCAGCAGAGAGGGAGATAACATATCTGGCAGAAAGAGAAACACCAGGCTTTAACTTTTCAGCTGCACGAAGCAGCGATTTTCCTCCTCCACCTCTCCGCTCTCGTCTCTTTGCTGCTTGGTTTGAGTAAATTGCTCTTTGCCTGGCAACAGGGTGGGGAGGGACTCACTCCCACTTTGGAGTCTCTGGCTCCTTCCAGGAGCTCTTGGAGCTCCCATCAGGAACTCAGCAGAGTCTAAACAATCTCATGGCACCAGGGAGTCCTTCCAGAGGGGATCCTGCCCAGACACCACGGTGCTGGACTGTCCTTGGAGCCCCTGACCCTTCCTGCAGACTCTGGCTGGGACTTTGGGCCAGTGTTGGCCACCAGAGACAGATCCAGCCCCCTTCCCCCTGCTCTGGCACTGCAGCCCCAGCTCCAAAGTCCTTTGCAGAACAAGAAGCTGGAGTCTGGCCATCCCAAATTCCCTCCAGTGGCTCTGGGTGACATTATTTAGCACCTCCAAACTGCCATTCCACGGAATGCTGGGGAAGCAGAGCAGCCACAGCTGCAGTCCCCATTTATTTGGGAAGCACTGCTGCTCCTAAACACCCTCAGGATGGCACACGCAGGGAACAGCACCACACTGAGCTGAGAACCGACAGAAAAAGCCCCAAACCCTGCAGGAGGAGGCACTGCCAGGCAAACCCATCCTTGCTCTTGGCTCTGAGTCCCCTCTGGTCTCCAGACAGAGCCAGTTCCCACCGGGAATGGGCTGAGCCTTGGCACAGGTTCTTCCATGGTGCTGAGGTATTTCACAGCCCCCTCAGACTGACTGTGCTGAGCTTTGCAAAAATGCTCCAGGATATGGCCAACAGCTTCAAATCTGTCTGTCAAGTGCCCTTCATTTGCCAGCTGAGGGGGAGTTTGGGTCCCTGTAGCTCTCCCAGGACACTGCTCCTCCCAGGATCTGTTCTGGGCTGTGACTTCAGCCAGGACTCAGACAATCCTGGGGTTTGGAACAAGATTATTTCTCTCCTCTTGTGCTTTCAGTTGTTCTCAGGGTTTAGGGGGGCTCAGCTGGTGCCTTGAGCTGGGCTTTGGAGCAGCCTGGATTGCAGCTCTCATGAGCAAGTGTGGCACTGTCAGAGGGTCTGGGCTCAGAGCCTGAGCTCTGTTCTGACTGCAGAGTCTTCAGGCTTTTACAACATTTGACACCCCTTTTGCTAAAAGAAAGAAAAGTATTTTTCAATTATTCTGTTTTTGCTTCTGAGTTACTTCTTGCCCAAAGTTTATTTTGGCTTGGGTGGCTGAAGAACAGAGTAAGCAAAGTGGAATTTCAGTGCTTTTCTACCCCACAGAGGACAGGAGGAGAAATTCCTGTGCCACACACACATCTGGTCTGTGCTGGCAGGTGACAGAGGGTTTATATAAACACAGCCTGTGCCCCTCCTGCCACACCCCAGAGCTCAGTGGGCTGGGAAAAAGAACATTTTGGGGGTAGAACACAGAGAGTTGTGGGGGCAAGGTCAGGCTGTGCTAGGGCAGGACACCTAATGCCAAACTGGCAGAGTGAGACCTCTCAATATTCTTAACCTCCCCTGGTTCCCTTAGAGCCAGACTTGAGTTTTTGGAGGCAAAGCTGGGGACAGCCCCAGGGTGTGTTGGATGAGGAGAAAGGGATCTGCTCCACTTTCATATTTGTGTATATTTGAGGAGATTCATGCCTTTATGAAGGTGTTGAACCAGGCAAGGGAGAACCAGGCATGTTCCTGGCAGTGCATCCCCTCTTTTCCACAGCCCTGCTCCCCAACCTTTGTGCCTAACCCCAGGACCCACAGCCTGCCCAGGGTGTCCTGCTGGGCCAAGTCCTGCTGAAGCTGAAGTGCTCTGATTGCACTGCTCCAATTACAATGCCCAGGCCCAAAAGGACACTCTCCCCTCCTCCCTGGTAAATAATCCTGGTCCTGCTCTAAGGCTGCAAGGAACATAAAATTGAAAGCAAGCAGTCATTACTGTGTCATTAGCAGGACAAAACTCCTTGTGAGAGGCACGAGACCAATCCTGGGTGCCACAGCTGTCCCTGCCATCCCTGGTGGAGCTGAGCCTGCTCCTGGTGTGCTCCTGGAGCAGCATCCTCCCCTAGCTCCCCTGGCAGGGTTCGGGGTGAGATGCTGGGCTGATAATGCTGCAGGTTTGGCAGAGATCTCGATGCCTCCTGCAGAGCTCCAACCTGATCTCAGCACCACATCGCCTCTGAGAACCAGGGGTGGGACAGGCCCCTCCTGGGAAGGGCCACACCTGCTCAGGTTCCTCACCCCTGCCCTGCCTCGGTTGTTTCCAGCACAAATTGGCTCCAGCAAGACAAGAGCAGCACCTCCAGCCTGAAGATGTCCCTGGAAAGAGCCCCAGGTGGGGCCAGAGCCTCTGCCCCAGAGCCTCAGTGCAGCATTTCTGACTCTGGGAGTTCATCCCTGCCTTCAGCTCAGGCTTTGAACATTCTGCTCTCGGCAGTGAAAACAGCAAACACAGCACAGCCACAGATCCTGGGGGGGCAAATGTGAAAGGTTGACTGGTACATTATCCAGGGGAGAAAAATATATTGAAAACTGCTTTTCCTGGGGTAATCTGATTTTGCAGCACGGCCAACATTAAACACAGGAGGCTCCCCAGGCAGAGGGTAATGGGTGACCTCCTTCACCTCTCTGTCAGATGGTTTCCAACTCCATCTCACTTGGCACGGGGAGATCCCTCCCACGCACAGCCTGATCCTCCAAAAGGGCCCAGCACTGAGCGTGGAGAACAAGCATTTCTAATCTCTGCTCCTTATTGTAGCAGCCTTCCTCCAGGCATCCTCTGGGCCCTGCAGCTCTCCCTGGCACAGCCCTCAGGGATGGCTGTGGGCCTGGCTGTGCCTCGGTGCCACTCGCTGACAGCTCAGGGAATGCTGATGCCTGAAATGGCTCCCCAGAAACAGGGACTGGACAGGAGCAAGGGAATAAAAGTGGATATTTGTTTGAAGGCCTTCAAGGCCCACTCTGGGGAGTCAGAGGTTGTTCACACACCCTGGACCCCAAGATGGACGACAAAATGGATGACGAGTCATGAGTTCTTTACACTGTTATAGGTTTTGGTCCATTTACATATCAGCATAAATTCCCCAATTACAACTTCAGCTAATGATGTAATTCTGCCCAGTTTGCCCCCCTTGCCAGGATGTTGGTTTGCATATTCTGGGCCCAGGACAGTCTGGGTGTCCTTGGAGAGCAGGCCTAGAGAGGCTTTGTTATGTCAATCTTAATGTGAGAGAGAGCAGCAGCTCCCAGGTTTTAAGATACTTAATAGTTACACTATGAAGCACCTGAGCACTACAGGATTTGAAAAATACAAAAGTTAAAATCTAAGGCATCATTGTGATCCCTTCTGGCCACAGGGCGAGCCGGGGAGCAGAGCCCACAGAGCCTCTGCTGCAGAGGGAAGGGAATAATTGCTGGGCAGGGCAGAGAGTGCTGTGCTGGCAGTGAAATGGGGCAGGTTAGAGCAGGGGTTGCACCAGGCTTTGGGCACACAAAGAGCTTTTTGCACATGGGTGACCTCCAGGGACTGTTCTTGTGTGTGAAGTCGCTCTTGTGCAGAGAGCTGGGCCCTGAAAAGGGCTGGAAGTCAGAGTTTGGAGCTGGTTTGAATCAGGAAGGAGGGTGACAGATAGAGTTTAAAATCTGTGCTGTCATTGCTGAGGATGCTCCTGTGAGCTGTGCTGGCCTGGCAGAGCCCGGAGCAGGAGCTCCAGGAGCCCTCTGGAATCATCAGGGACTGTCCTGACAGCACACCCTGCCCTGGTCACCAGTGAGAGGTGACCACCAGACACTGGGATGGGGCAGAGCTGTCCCCTCCCCTCCTGCCACAGCAAACCTGGCAGAGTCAGAGCCTGCAAACAGCTCTGTCCCTGCAGCAGAAATGACACCAAGGAAATGACAACGTGCTCCCCTCCGAGCTGCCAGGGCACCCCATCACCCCCACAGTGTGAGCACACCTCAAAATGAGCAGGGGCTCCTTTCAAAGGGTGTTTTCACACCTCCATCCCCAAGGAAATCTGGTTTTGCTGGAATGGGAGAGCTCAGGGGCTCATTGAAAAGCTGTGTGTGTTTAAACCAATGGCCTGTAATCATTTTAGGATTTATTTCAAGGTTACCTCCATGAGCAGAGAAGGCACCACTGCACTGCCAGCATTATTGGATCACAAGCCTTGCAATATTTGAGGTGTTTATTAAGTCTTCAGCTCCTGGAATCAGCTTTCACTTGTTACACTCAAGTGATTTCCTGTTATTTTTAAAGGTTTAAAAATACAGCAGCAAATAGCTAAAGAGACCCATCTCCAACCCTGTTTTTGTTGTGATTTTGGACATATGATTTTTGATTCTCCTGGACATTAATGAAATGTTTTGTGCTCTCTATTCACAATGCAAGATCTTATAAATTAAATGGTTTTGCTACCTCTGACTTTTCCAGCAGACAAGAAAGGAGGCTCTCATGGGGAAGGTCTTGGCTGTAAGTCAGGGATAAAAATCTCAATTTCTGTCTTTTCTGCTGGCTGGTGAGTTCTGTATCAAGGCACTGATGGGAACTGAGTGAATACAGAGGGCAAAGGCCCCCATGAGGGGCTGCAGGTGGGGAATGTGTGGGTCAGAACTGCTTGGGGAAAACTTCCCCTCTGGACCTGATGCAGGTTTAGTGCCTCTCTCCCATTTCCTGTGCTCAGGTTTTGGTCAGGTTATTTTCTCTCTCAATTCTCCATGTGTCTATTGAGGATAATAATTTGCCTGTGAAGATTTAAACCCTTCACCTTTTCCTGTGCATCTCCACTGTGCTAAACCACTTTTCCTGGAGGAGGAGGTGAGCAGGGGCTCAGTCCCTCACCACCTCTGGCCAGGACTCTCTCCCTTGCCTGCTACTCAAGTTGAACTATTTTTAAGGAATACAGTTCACCAGCTTTTAAAGATTTTCTATTTCCTTTGTTTGTTTGAAGGGAATGGTTACTAGAAGACTCTCTTCCTGTGGTTTTCCACCTCAAAATAACCAGGAACCCCCCAGGGTGGCTCTGCTGTGGGTGGGCACAGAGCTGAGAACCTCCAGGCCAGAGCCAGAGCTTCCCTTCCTACAGAAGCTGCAAAAGTCCATCCAAAATTAAATTAGCAATCCCAAACTCATCAGGAGAGACGGCAAAGATTCCTTCAGGATATTCAAATGCGAGTGTTGACCCAAGGGTATCTCTGGCAAAGCAAAAGGATTCCTGTTCCATTGCTTTTCCCAGGCAGGGAAGGCAGGATTTGCTCAGCTGAGTCAGGGGAGAGGGGAGCAGTTCCCAGTAATTCCTCACTGCTGCAAGTGGAAGCTGTGTGTGTGGCTCAGCCAGAGGCAGCAGTTGGGGTGTAAATGATCCAAAGTGACACCAACCGAAAATTAAATCATTAGTCTGGAGCGGGGAGACATCAACAACAGCGCAGTAAAAACAACTGCTAAGTGGAGCAAGTGTTTGCAGATAAGATAAGGCTTTGGCCCAGCTTTTGGGATTTGTTCCTACAAGGCCTCTCCTCAGCTGCAGATGCATCAGCATTTCCTGCTGAGGTGGCACAGGGTCACTCTGGTTTCCTCCTGCAATCAGCAAAACCCTTCAGCAAGGCCACCTGATTGCTCTGGGTGCTGACACACAAACCCTGTGACCTCTCCCTGGCGTTTCTGCTATCAGAACATCACCTCTGGGCTTCACCTGCTCCAGGGCAGCCCCTGGAACTGCAGCTCCCTGGCCTTTCCTGGCTGCCCATGGTGTGCATTGCTGCATCAGCTGCAGATTTATGGGAAGAGGTCACAGAAAGCAACTCCAGGTCAAAATTGTTTGGTCTTGGGAGGCAGCAGCTCATTAATCAGGGCCATTGTTCTCCCCCTGACACCACAGAGAGTCCCAAGGAGTGCCAGGGATGTCACCAGCCCGTGCTGCTGGTGAGCTGGGCACTGAGGGGACACGTCCCTGCTTTGGGGCTGGCTGAGAAGCCAGGGACTCAGATCTACACGAAAAATAAACATGAAATCTGGGAAAGGAGGTGGCAACATCAGCAATCATCTGCCAGGCACTCAAGCACAATTTGAAGCATTTAGGAAATGTGGTAATCTCGTGTCGATGGAAAAAAGGCTGGGAATGTTGTTATTTCTTGATCCAAATTGTGGCAATTCCTCTGGGAAAGAGAAGACCTGGCACTTCTCCATGATTAGGAAATATGCAGACCCAGTGGGAACGAGATGCACAAAAAAGGAGGCCTAAAGACTCTAGGGGGGAAAAAAACATCCAAAAATGTGAGGTATGAAGCTGCTTTGCCTCTCCCCCCAGCGTGGTCTCCTGAGAAAAGCTGGAGGGCTGCAGATGTGAGTGCTTCCAATGATTCCCAGACAGGATGACTTCATCAGCACTCCAGACATTGCTTCCCTTCCTCCTCACTGGCCATCCCCAGCACAGGGCACATTCCCTGGGAGTCAGGAGGAAGCAGGGCACCCAGGGGGCTCCAGGATGACCCATCCTGGGGAGCAGCCCTGGACAGAGCTGGACACAGCTCTCTGTGCTGGCTCTGGGGTCACTCTGTGCTCCCACTGCCCACCCAGGGGGCTCAGGGAGCACTTCCTGCACTCCAGAGCTCATCCAGCATTTCTCTGGAAATGGATTTCTCCCAGGAGATTCTTCAGCCAGGATTTCTCCCCTTTCTCCAGAGCACTGGGTAGGAAAAGGGGAAGGGGGGAGGCCTCTCAGAAGGGTGAGTGGAGGGACAGCACCAACTTCTGCTCCCTGTGATGGGGACAGGCCCCAGGGAATGGCTGCAGCTCTGTCAGGGAGGGTTTAGGTTGAATTTTGGGAAAGGTTCTTCCAGCAGAGGGTGCTGGGCACTGCCCAGGCTCCCCAGGGAATGGGCACAGCCCCGAGGCTGCCAGAGCTCCAAGAGGGTTTGCACACCCAGGGATGCCCAGGGTGGGATTTTGGGGTGTCTGGGCAGGGCCAGGAGCTGGATTGGATGATCCTGGTGGGTCCCTTCCATCTCAGGATATTCCATGATCTACCCCTGCCTCCTCTGGGCCCTTCCCAGGCTCCCCTGTGTCCCTGGGCCAACTCAGAGCTGTTCCCTCAGGTGAGCTCCTGGTGGTTTTTGTGAGTGTGGATGGATGGAGCTGGAGATTTTTATGGCTTGGCAGCCCAGCAGCTCCTCACAGCTACAGACAAAAACCCTGGACCAGGCTGTGGTTCCAGCTTGTCCAAACCCTGCACTGAGCTGCCTTTAACCTAACCAGGATCCCTCTCTGCAGGTAATTTGTGTGTGGTGAGCACTCACAAAGCTGTGAATGCTGAGGAAGGAACACTTTAAAACACTTGTACTTTAATTACTTTACTATTTTGAGGAGTATCATCAGATCTGCTCCTTTATCAAAGGTGACAGGTGAGGCTGAGGAGTCAACAGCAGTAATTCCTGGGCTTCCTGTGTGCAGCACTGAACACTGCTCACTCACACATCAATGGGGTTGGATTTGGCACCTCTAGAAATTTCCCCCAAACTTATTTGTTTTGTACAGCTGCAAATAATGAAAGCAATTGTTGGGCTGACTCAGTTCCAAGAACTATTCCCCAACCTACTCATGTGCACAGAGAGGATCAGTCACTCTTGAAATCCATCCTGGGATGAGCCAGGTCCTCCCATGCAAAAAACAAGCAATGAATCTCTATTGATTCACCAGTGATTTCCCTCCTGTTCCTACCCAGTTTTACTGTTTACTCTGGACTTTTTAACCTGGAATAAAGGACTTGCCTACACTCTGGTAAGATGCCTACACTCCAGGGTGGATATTTTGTTGAGGAGAAAGGAGTTTTTCAAAGTTAGATCAGCAGTAGAGAAGTTTTCAATAGGTTTTCTGCACACTGTTATACCTTTTTCATAATTTCCTTTTGAAGTGACAAGAAATCAGATTTTTAAAATCCCAATAATTTCCTTTTCTGTGTGGCTGTGATAAGTTAATTTTTTTTTTTTCCTTATTAACCACATCACTCCCCAGGTATTGGCAGACTGGAAATTGTGGAAATTGTGGTGATTCCTTAATGTGGTGGCACTTCCCACAGAGGGCACAAGGTGCACCAGGAGTGAGAAAGCTGCAGGTGGATCAGGCAGGACACAGAGAGATTTGGGGCTGGGTTTATCTTTCTGTAGCTAAGAAACTGCCTTAATTCAGTGTTTAGGAGGCAATGAAATAACCCAGGCAGGCATCAGCTCCTAACTGAGCCCAGCTGCCAGCAGAGGTCAGGATTTAAATTGGCACCAAAAAAATATGAAGGAGGGATTTTCCTGAGGTTTCCATGCAAGTTGCTGTCAGTGGGGAACTGAAATTTTTGCCAGAGTTCAATCCAGCTGTTGGTTTCACACGTGTGGAAAATCTGTCCTGGTGTCTGGTTGTAGAGGGCTGACCTAGTCCCTGACATCTTCAATCAGGAAACCACTTCCAGCAGTAATTTAGGGCAGCCAGACTCAGTTTAGAGCCACAGCTTTGGGCCTTGAAAAGTAACACTTCTATAAATTCACAGCAAACAGATGCAAATTAACTTTTCTCAGATTAAAGAGGTTGGGAATTGAAGATTCACTGGGCCACAGCACACAAATTAAAGAATTAACTCCAAATAAAGTCCCACATGAGGGTTGCTAACTTTGAACTTCACCTGGCCTGGCTATTTCAGTTCTTAGAACATTCATTTCCAGAGCAATATTCCATGTAACATGAGGCAATAGCAGCAAGTGAAAGAGTATTTCCAAATACCCAGTCAACTAAATCATTGTCCTGTATGTCAGCTTCTCCTTTGATAATAAAATATGATGGTAATTCATCCTAAACCCAAGGCTTTGGAAAACTGTAAGATGGATCCCCTGGAGAGACATGAAAATGGCCAGAGAAGAAAAAGAGAGAAATTACAAAATCCCTGACACTGTGGTTTAGCAAAATGTGTGTTTCTTTGAAAGCATTTTTTGGTCTTTTCTGCCAGCACTCAGCCTCTGCCTGGATAAATCAGACCAGGAGGATGCTCACTCATGTCCCTCCTCCACCATCTGCAGACCAAATCCGTGATTCCCAAATTTTCTTCTTGTCCCATCATCACTTGCACGTGAGCGTGTTGGAACCCCCTGTAACTGCCTGTACCTTACCCTCAAACCCTGCACAGGACAAGGTCTATAAGGTCTGAAAAAATAATATTTTAAGCCCAACTGGGATTTATCAGGGGTGGATCAGAAGTGAGCATTTAACTGCTGCAATAATAAAACTGTTGGAAATGGGAGTGGTTAACAGGAGAGGTTGGAATCCTGGCAGGTCTGACACCAAGGGCAACCACTTATCTGCTCTTTCTCTTGGCCACAGTTTGAGGAGAGGAAAGAAAACCCTCCCAAGGTTGTTCCATCAGCCTGTGTAATTCATCTCCCAAAGGAAGCAGCAATGCCAGCCCTATCTTTAGGAATATTTAGAATTAGAGGAGATAAAATGCTGGGAGATGTCCTTCAGAAAACATTTGCTGGTGCCCCACAGGGAACAGTCTCTGAGAGCTCCAGCTGCCACTTTTGGGCAGCATCTGATGTTCTGCTGAGAGGCCAAGCAGGGCCTGGCTTGGGGTACAGGACTCTCCCCTTTCCAAATTTCTTTGGTGCTCCCTCAAAGGCAGTGTGACTATCTCAGCTTTGGACTCTGAATTGCCCCCAGAGCAGACCTTGGACAGGACTGGGGATGTTTTCCAAGGAAGGCAAGAGCTGACAGAGGGATTTGGGTGAGGTTCTGCTGAAGGACAGGAGGGTGGCTTGCAAAGCAACCTCTGGCCCTGCTCCAGAGTTAAATCCTACTGTGGCCATCAAGGAGGATGACTGCTCAGAGAGCACCAAATAATTATGGAAAAGCTGCTCAGAGAGACCACAGCTTTCCTCAGGCCCCATTCCCAAGGTTTCCTGCCTGGAGCCTTGCTGGTGTGAGTCCAGCAGTGATCTCTGCTCCCTGGAGATGCTGGTGTGTCCTGTGGGCATCACCACTCAAACTCTGCTGGAAACTGGGCAATCCCCATTCTCAGGCCTTTTTTCCTCCTCTCCATCTCTTTCCTCATCCCCAGCCCTCTTTTCCAAGAAAAAAAAATGAGGCTGCATGGAAAGGCTTCTTTGTGAAGAACAACATCTGTGTCCTCCTGTGTGATGAATCACTGACCTGCAGGAGGAGCAGGCCAAGGGAAGGCCACGAGAGGGATGGAGCTGAAATCAGAGCAGGGAAGGTGGATGGGCAGGCTGAGGCAGAACAAAAGCCCACCCCTGTTAGCATTGTTGGACCATTTTTCCTCCAGCCATAAATCCAGAAGCAAATGAGCCAGAGCCTCCTGAGGTCAAGTCAATGGATGTGCCACACTAAACAGAGATGGATTTGAACAAACACAGGGGTTGGACGTGTCAGGAACATGTGAATGCTCAGTGTCAGTGAAATCTGCTCGGTGGGTAATGACTTTGTTTTCTTGGTTTCTGAGCTCTGCCCATTAAGGAGCAATGGGCTGAAGCTGACTTTGGACTTGACACCAGAATCTGTTTTCGATCAGCTCCGTGCTCCACTTCTGTCTGCTTTGTGTGCCTGTCTCAGGAGGTTTTCCCTTTTCTTCTGGTTTGTTTTGAAGGATAGCAGGTTGCTATTTTGGGAGACAAGATAAAAGCTGTTTGCTGAGATGGGGAGAGGGAACCTAACCATCTCCTTAAACCCAAGCCCAGTCTCAGTTACATTTCCACAGCCCCAGGCAAGGTTTTGTTCCGCTGTGCCTGCAGCCTCCCTGGGCAGCTTGGCCTAACTGGGTCTGGTTTCCTCACTGGTTTGCATTAAGCTGGGAAGTACCAATCAGACCCCGGGAACTGGCTGCAAATCGCTTGTGAAATCCTTCTTAATGACAAACTCCATCGGGCCGTGGAGCAGGGCTTCAATCACTCCCTCAGCCTCCGCCGCACTCTTACCCTGACGTGACCCCGACTTCTCCCCTGTTTGTGAGGCTTCTCCACAGCTGTGACATCATGTTTTTGATGGCAGGCTTTGGAGAAATTCTGCTCGTGGCAAAGCAGGAATCTGCTTCGAATTAGCACTGCCCATATTTATCATGCACAGCATGGCTGCCTGTTGACCAAAATCCCTTCTCCTGTCTCCCCTGCAGGTTCCCAGATGAGCTCGCTCGACCCACAAAGGTTTGGAGCTAAAGCAGGTTCAGGTGTCTGGGAGCAGGTGGGTGACAATCCAGGTGTGCTGCCCAGAGCCAGGCTGTGGTTTTGGTGCCAGATCCTGCCTTCTGGGTGGATTTGGGAATGCTCATACTCTTCCAGGACCCCTCTGCCGTGCCTGGAGCCATTCCCTCCCTAACAGGTTGGTTGAGTTGCAGCACATCAGTTCCTCATCTGGAAAAACTGGCAGGGCACAGGGAAGGGGGGTTGCACAGTGACCTGGAAGCAGCAGATTTACTTTGCGGGATCCTGATTTTAAAGGTGCTTTGCAGCAGCTGCTTCCAAGAAAAGCAAACATTGCCAGGTACCGGGAGCAGCCCTGGGTCACATTAAAGCCACCTACGCTGCTCGGCCAAAGCTGGGCAGGAAATTCTTCTCCCTTCATGTCTAAATATTTAAGGCCTATTTATTTATTTTAATTCCTCTTGTGCATAGGGATAAAAACACAAATCCTTCAAAGGTTTTTCTTATTATGGAAAGCAGCAACAGAAAAAGACTCGTCTAAAAATAGCCGGATATTTAGGGCAGCCCCCGGTAGTGGGAGACAGATCCAGAGCCCTGATTCCACCAAGGAACGTGGTGTCTCCAGCATCCTACACTTCCATCCCAACAGCAAGGTCATGGCATCCTTGGGATGTGACCAAAAACACCATCTTGGCTGGAGAACCTTTCCTGGAAAACTGCTCCTAACCCGGCCACTTTCCACACGGGATTTTGCCACGGTGTGATTTTCTAATGAAAAGCTTTTTTTTTTCTTCTTCTTATAAAACCCTAAACTGGGTCTGTTTTTAATATGGATTTCAGAGCAGAAACAACCACGCCACTGTTTGCTTTTGCTAAAAATCTCACCTCTTCATCCTAAAAGTTTCTTGCAGTTCCTAGACAGATGAAATGTGCAGTTGCCCTTTGAACAGTAAAATTAATTTGGGTGCTGGGTAGTTTACAAAATCAACAAATGTGACTCTAAAAGTGATTAAATGAGGAGGGTTTGGAACTCTCTCCCAACTGTCTCTTGCAGAGGGTCCAAAGCCCTGGTAAGGAATACAGAACTATATGAAAATGACTAAGAAAAAAGAGAATGATGAAATTTCAGTGAGCACCGAATGAAAGCAAAATGAAAACTGGGTGTCACCAAGAAAGAAAAATGTCACCATTTGAATTCAGGAGGAGAAAAGCACCAAGGTGGGAGATGAAAGAATAATGCAAATCCATGCAGGCAATTAAATTAAAGAGGTTCCCTCCATCCCGATTCCACAAATACAGCCTTGATTTGCTGCTCTAAGAATTCAGAGAACTAATCCCAGAAATGAAATCCAGATCTGAGACCCTGCAGAGTAAACAAACAGCTTATCAAGGTACAGCCAGCGTTTGCTGGGGTTCTTCTTTCAGAGTTCTGCTCCCTCTTGTCTTGATCTGTCACTAAAACCTTAGGTGCTGCACAGGAATTTTGGCCTGGCAGAGGTGAGTTTTGGCTCTGAGAGGGATTTCTGCACGTGCCGAAGGAAACCAGCAGGTTCCTGGAGCCCCTTGCTGAGCATGGGGGCGTTTGTGAGCTGTGGCAGGGCAGGAGGAAGGGAAGAACACCCGCTGCAGGCAGACAGAATTGCTGGAAAAGCACATTAAAAGTGGGTTTGAATTTTCCCTGGATGTGCCTGGTTCTGCGTGGCCAAGCCAAGCTGAGAGCAGCCACGGGTGCAGCCAACAACAGGCAACACTTGGAGTCAAAGGAACACTCCTGGGTTCCAGCTGGAAAGGGAGGCTCAGCATTTTCTTGCACTCTTAAGCCATCAAAATGTTTATATCAATTGAAAACAGGCTCTTGGGGGAGAGCAAAACCAAAAAAAAACAGGGATGTATTTTCAGTCCGAGACCTCAGCTGCCAAATTGTAAAACCCTTGGCTGGAAGGTCTCAGGGTAGAAATGCAGCATTAACTGCATAGCAGAGGTTCAAACAGGAGCCACTGGAATCAAAGAGCCTTTAGGAAAATGGTGAGACATTTCTCTTGGGCTCTAGAGCAAGGTCAGAGCATGGCAGCAGCTTTGGGAGGAGAAAAACTCTGCTGGAGAGCAAAAAGAGCTGTAGATCGAGGCCCAGTCCTGCACAGCCTCTCACAGGAGCTGCTGTGCTGGTGTGAGCAGGGGGGAGAGTCCTCTGAGCCCAGGCAGAGGCAGCAGAAAGAGATCCTGACATGGGACAATGGCCCTGAAATTAAGGGACAGATCCCCTGCAATGGCACTGAAATTAAGGGAAGTTCCCCCTACAATGGCACTGAAATTAAAGGGAAGTTTGCCCCACGATGACACTGAAATTAAGGGAAGTTTCCCATTTCCCCCACAACAGCACTGACATTAAAGGGCAATTTCCCCTGTGCTGAAACAGAAACCCTCCCATGCTCACATCACCATGGGAGGAAGGACAGCAGATCACTTTTTGTACTCTTAATTCATTTGAGCTATTTTAAAACTACCAGTCCCTAACTTAAGTATTAGACCTGGTTAGCTTTTTATAACTCTTTCCAAAAAGGGTTCTGTTTGTTCATTTTTCAGCGTTGTTTGCTTGGCTTTTGGCCATGAAAACACAGTTTATCTGATGAGATTTAATGGGTCGTACCAGGATATCAGAAAAGCAGGAATTAGTATTGATCCCCACACCCCCGTGGCAGAAATGCCAATATTTGGGTGCAATTCCAGCCTGATTCCCATCATTTTACCCCTGAGAACCTCCAGATTTTCCCCAAACACCCCCAGCAGGACAGGGATTGTGCAGCCTGGCACAATTCTGAGTTAACAATGCTGAGCATGACCTGTTTGCTGTTGGGAAATGAGTCATTCTCTGCATGATTCATCTCTCCTTGTCTTTGTTTCCTTGGAGCAACCATAAAGGAATTTTAGCCATGGTATTTTATTCCTGAAGGCTACAGGGGAACTTTCTCTTTTCCCCGGTTTCCAGAAAAATGTGGGAGGTTGGTGAAGAGGCACAGAGAAAGAAGGAAAATTTGTCATTTCTCCTTGGAATTCTCCAGTTCTGAACTTGTTTAGAGTCGTCCCTGTGTCCTGTAGGGACCTCAACCCCCTCGATCCAATCTCTCAAGCAAATGAGATGCAATGGGGACTGAACTCAGCCATGATTTCAACCTCTCCAGCCCTTCCCTGGTGTTTTTTCCACCAGTGGAACCAGATCCTTCACAGCAAATTCAAGCTGGGTCTTGAGCTGGAAGCAGCAGCTCAGCATCACCAACATTCCCACTTTCCAAGTGGGATTTTCCAGTTTGATCACATCCCTGCCTGTACTGACCTGAGATCCCATTGTGGCTGAAAGGGAAAATAATTCAGATATCTACACTCAGGCAGAAGGCAGTGGAAAAGCTCATGTAGGAACCTGCCATTTGCAAACTGCTGCAAAATGCTGATTTATCCATTCCACTGCTGATTCCCCAAACGAAGACCTGAATCCTGAGGATTTGGAGAGCTGTAATGTGCAAACCTTTCCCTTCCTCATTCAGCCTGGCTGTAGCTGGGAGGTTTGGCATCTGCTGACCCTCCAGGACAGCCACAGGAAGAGGAAGGAAAGGAAATCCAAAATACAAAACCAGCTTGATGTCCTTGTCTCCCTCACCAAGGGAGTCATATTCCTCTCCCTCTGATTTCACTCAGCTCAGGGCCCTTTGGTGAGCCCTCCATGTAAAGGATTAAGCCAAAGTTGAATACTTTTCCATTTAAAATGAGAACAGGATAAAATCTGCAGCTTCAGCTCTTGTGTTTCCTTACAGAAAAGCTCACCCCACTCCTGGGCACGATTCAGCACGAGACACAAAGGTGCTTCCAGTGACAAAAGCCCTCGACTGCCTCATCCTTGCTCCAAATCCTGGAGAGGCTCCTCCAGGAGCTCACAGATTTGGGATCCCACCCTCTCTGATCCCATTCCAGGCCAGCATGGGCAGTCAGTGTCCCACAGCCTGCACTGGGAGCTGGCTGGTTTGCAGAGAAGGCAGGGAATATCCAGAGTCATCCCAAAACAAACCCATTTCCCCCAAAATTCCATCTATCTCCCACAGATCCAGGGGGAACACAGCAAGCTGCTGAGGTTTGGGGCCACACTCTAGAGTTAAATCTCTTTTTCTGTGCCACTAGCTGTTCTTCCCACAGCAGAGCCCAGCTGGCACCACCTTGGACCTCCAGAAAAGTTTTGGGGACAAATCTTTTTGGGAGCAGGTGGGTTCCCCCCCAGCCATTCCCAGGGATTCATTGTGCACATGCACCCAGCCCCTCTTTCTTCTCCCAAAGAGCTTTCATCTCTCCTGGTTTTAAAGAAGCCAGGGCTGGCCCCACCCTGCTGTAGAGCTGCAGGGCTATTTACCACTTGGAGAGGAAATCCCATGTCACAACCCCTTGGAGCACAAGGAATAATGTCCGGAATTCCTTTATCTGTGACCAGGCCTGCCTCACAGGCTCTTTCCTGTCACTTAAGTGTACACAAATCTATTCTTTTCTTTTGTCAAGGCAATGGGCCCAGATCTTAATGATGGTTTATTAAAAAAAAAAAAAAAAAAAGAAAGGCTTTGGCAAAACTCAAGAACAAACGTTCTGTGACTTGGGGACCTTTTGTTCTTCAAGGTGAAGAGTGACTATAAAGAAGAAGGAAAATTGAGTCACTGGTCCTTGCCCTCCATAGTAAATTTGACCTCCACTCTTTTTACAGTGCCTAAAATTGGTGTCCTGGGCTAATCAGGGAAGTTAAAGTGATAAAACTCTCTCCAGGGCTGCTGTGCAAGATGATTTTTGTTTTAAGAGATCAGAACGACCCTTTGAGCAGTTTTTGCAGTGCAGCTTTTGCACCCTCAGCTCCAAGGCTTCTGTCCATGCCTTCATGCCAAATTCTGCCCAGCTAAAGGTTGTACTTCTCCATCAGCAGGAGAGGGGGTGGGAGGTGCTGCTGGACACAACCCCTGGCATCAGGAGATGGGAAGGAGTGGAGGCAGCAGGTGCTGAAATGTCTCCCTGCACATGGATCTGGTCATTCCCTGCACCTGCCAGGCTCACACTTTGGGAAAAAGCAATCAGGGACTCCCAGGAACACCTGAGGCATCCCCCCAGAGCACCTCTGGGCTGGCAGGATGAGCTGGAACCCCTCAGGGATCACTGCCAGCATCCCAGGCAGGGCTGGGGCCATCCCCTCCTGCCACAGAACAGCACAGGGACCATCAGCTCCAGGCCAAAGGGGAGGGAAATCTCCAGCAGGAAACCCCTGGGAGCAAGGAAATTGCAACAGGAATACTGGCACCAGCCTTCTGAGGGAGGAGGGGGGAAGCAGGCAGGGGGAGGAATCTTTCCAGGAAAAGAACATTTGCATCATCAGATACTTCCAGAAATAAAATATCAGAGATGTATTCTGAACACTGGCAGCTCTGCCCTGCTTTGCCCCACCACTCTGTGCATCACTCTTGCAAATCCCTCTCAAAAAAGCAATGGTCCTTCAGTGTGAAGCCCCCTCGTGCAAAAAGAGCTGCAAATGCCAACGGGGAGCACAGAGCAGCCCCAGGTGATTCCTGGCACCCTCTTGGCACTGCTGGTGATGTGAGGAAGCTGCAGCTTTGTTGCAGGACAAATAACTCAGCAGCTGGGCTTTGCTGGCTCTTTATTTCTGTTCCTGCAGCACACAGGCAGTGCCAGATGTGCCGTCCCTGCTTCGTGTGCATTGTGTTTCATGTCTCCCATCAGAACCAACCTTGGGCTGCATCCAAAACTGAACTGTTTTTAGCACAGATAAATATTTGGGCAAATCTGTGATTGGCAAGGAGCTTTGCATCCTCCACAGCTGAAATGAAGGCAGCAGCTCGGAGGAAAATGTCATTCCTTCAAGAGATACTACAAATTTATCACGTGGATTTAGTCTGGTTTTTAAGAGGTTCAGTCACATCTGTAGAAATGAAAACTCCTATATATACCAGTGCTCCTATCTACTGCAGGCTTTTCCACAACATACACAGCTGTTAAATTCCTCCTTCATTTATGATGTAGTGGCACTGCCATGAAGGAGACTCGTGTTCCTCTGTGACACCCAGCACTGAATCTGTCCCAGCACAGATGTTTTCTGCCCAGGAGGAGCATCCTGTGCTCTCTCTGAATCATTGCCATGGAGCAGCTCTGCCGAGGAGGGGGGGCACCTTGCAGGGGCTGGGAGCTGGGCACCCACCCCGGGATGTGTCTGTGGGCAGTGCATTGGCAGCAGCTGCTGCTGCCCGGGTGCTCTCAGTGCCTGGCCCCAGGGCACGCCAGGAAGGCGACAGCAAACCCTGCCACCAGCCCTGAGCTGCAGGGGGATGAATCTCCCTGCTCCCCCAGCCTCTGGCAGGGGTGGGTGGCTGTGGAATACTCCGGGTTTGGAGGTTTGGGAGTGGGAAATCCTGGTTTCCCTTCGCACTCGGCGTTGCGGTGCCCAAAGCGTGAGCGGGTCAGAAAGGGTCCTGTGCTTGGACAGGGCGTGGAGAGGCTGGATCCATGGACTGTCCTGGCTTTTTTCACTCATTTCTCCACTGGCTGAGTGACCCACACCCCCTGAATAAACCCTGGGCTTTGCTGCAAGGTGTCCTGAGCAGGGCCTCTCTTTGCTGTGTTGGGATCTCCCCACAGCCCTGGCTGGCACTGCCTGGACAAGGAGCTGTGCCAGGGCAGGGAGGATGGGCTGGCTGAGAAATCCCCAGGGAAACCCACCTGGGAGAGCCCAATCCATGCAAATCAAGGGGGATTAGTCCCTTCCATGTCCCTGCTCTGTCACTTTGCAGTTGGTGGCAGTGATTTAAGGCCACTTTCCTCAGGATTTGGGCTTTTTTTTTTTTTTTTTTTTTTTCTCACAGCTTTATTTGTTTGACCTTGCTTTTCCAGTTTGCTGCAAAGAAGAGATGAATCCGTGTGTGACAAACCATCCAGGCTGATTTTTGGGATGGATCACTAGTTTTCCTGCCCTGTGTCCAAGGAACTCCATCCAGCAGGGGCATTCCCAGCAGTGTCCCAGGAGGGGAGGGGACACCCCTCCTGTGCAGACATTTCTCCACAAACTGCTGTGAATTCCCCGTGTCTGGAAGAGCTGGGACCATTGTGCCACACGAGGAGCCCTCAGTGTCACCAACCCCGTGGCTCTGCCAGCACCATCCTGATTTTGGGTGCAGGTCCCACGGGGAGTTCACAGTGCTGAGATCACTCCTAAACGCTGGCAAGCACCACAGACTCAGCCCAAAATCCCCAAATTCGAGGTACAGGGGTCAGAAACACCTCCCTGGTTTGTGTCCTGCCCTCTATCTGCTTTTCAACGAGGTCACAAGAGATTGTTATTCCCAGCAGAGTGTGGCCGTGCTGAAAAGTGGAATTTTTCAGGAATTTTTCATTAATGTTGGCTCTGGCAGATAAAATATTGGCCCTGCCAAAGACAACATGCTTGGGAATCTGCTGCTCCTGAGCAGGGAGATGCATCCCTCAGCACTGCAGCTCTCCCAGCACACACACTGCCCCAGTGGCAGACAGAGTAACAGCCAGCAAAGCTGATAATGCCCAGGAATTCTGCTTTTCTTATGTGTTTTCACCTCCATTAAAGGCCAGGGTGGCATATTCCAGTGGATGCTGGTTTTTTTGCTGTTCCCTTTTCAGTGAGAGGAATTGCTCGGCAGGAGATGAGGCTGTTGCAATTCTGCCAGTGGATGCACAGATCAACCTTCTGACTCTGCCTTAATTTGATCTTTTCCAGGTGAGAAGAGGAAAGAGGCAGAGCATTGGTCATGTGTGAGCCCAGCAGTGGCTGAAGGAGTGCTGAGGGCTCAGCAGCCTGGCTGGGCTGGTTCCACAAATCCTGAGAAAGGATGAGTGAGGAATTCCTGACAGCCAGCGTGGATAAACCCATCCCTCCCTGGCTCTGCCCCTAATCCCAGTCCTGACTGAGCCCAGCTCCAGCACTGACCCCTCTGGGCTCCCAAGATTTCTCCTGTCCTCCCAAGATTTTTCATCCCCACTACACAAAAACATGTTCTTAAATTAAATACCTAAAGTTCTGCTGCTTGGGAAAAACAAAACACTTTCCAAGGAGGAAAAACATCTTTTTGTCTTTCTTCCCACCCTTCCTCACGACAAAGTATTAATAAACATTAATGTAAGCACCAGAGCTTTGCTATTGAGCTTTGAGAAGATCTGTAAATGGGTGTCTGTGTGTTATTTATCCTTTGTTTTCTGCATGGCTCACCCTCTGAGGGTGCAAATCCAAAGGGCTGTGCCCAAAAATGAGAATATTTTTTGTGATGTTGATCCTTAAACCTTGGCTGTAGGTTTGGGTAGATGCAGCTGCTGTAGGGTAACATCCATGGCTGAGAAAGGACAGCACCAAAATGGCAATAACGAGAAGAAGAAGAAGAAGAAGAAGAAGAAGTAGTAGTAGTAGTAGTAGTAGTAGTAGTA